>JXSR01S005695.1:55236-71289 GCA_000969725.1 Ophiothrix spiculata | reverse complement strand
CCTTGAGGGGGTTGACAATGCAGCATGACGAATTTAGGGTAAACATATTTTAAGGGGTCATCTGGGGTCATTGTTTTTTAAAGTTTAAAAACCCTGATAAAGCGATTGGATGATTAATAAAAACCTAAAAAGAGGTTTATCCGGAAGATACTGGATGGTAGTTGTGATGTATGTACCTATGTAGAAGGCTAATTATGCTCTTAGTTACAAAAATTGCATCTACAAATTTCATTTTTCAAATATTATTTTACACCCTGTATATTTTCTAGACACCCTGTATATTGAAAATACCATAAAATGATTCCTTACTTTTCATCCTTTATAAATATATATACTTGTCCTATCCTAATATGAATAGTTTAAAGTTTAAGAAGCTGAAAGTGGAAATTCCTGGTTTTGCCCATTTCCTGTATGTTACCAAAAGGTAACCCAACTTACGACACATGACCCTATAGAGTTTTGGACAGAGAAGACAGATAAGTAGTGTATGATGTACCCGCGTATAGCAGTGGTGTAGCCAGGATTTTCGATCAGGGAGGCACACAAAGTCAAGTTACAAATTTGCCGACTATAAAAGCCACGATGTGCCAACTGACCCCCCTGAACTAAATTCATGAAAAAAGAGAGCCAAGTTAAGCCAATCATACTAATTTTTCTGCCAAAATTTGCACTATTTAGGTACTAAATTATCCGAGGCAAGTTTTTTGTTTGTTTATTTGTTTTGTTTTAAGTTTGAAAACTAGACATGTCAAAGTACCAATATTTGCAAAGAAAAAGACCACTGAGGTACTACTAGACAGCCTAATTTGCTTCCCATGTTTTCCGCACACCCCTTCTAACTTTTATATAAACCCAGGCAACTACCCATAGGATGGACTTTTCGTCACAATTAAACAAGGTTGAACTAACGGAGATTGGTACATTGTGCATTTTTTGGTTTAGATTAAATAATTTTGTGGTTTTGATGACTGAGTATGGGCCTGAAGAACAATTTGTGACAATAAATATAAAGTATGCAAGATAAAATGATGACTGAGCTGCCTGTTTTGACCCATGCAGCAACATTTTCAACTTAAACTTATTTGCCAAATGGGCCAAGCAAATGTGCTTTACTCTTTCTAACTCAAATGCTGCAAACACTGATACTACCCTCACTAACCCCCCCCCCCCCCCCCTTCCCTCCCCCACTTCTGTCTTCTCTACTCTTTTATCTCCCTTTGCCCTTTTCTTTCTTTTTCTTCCTTTCCCCTTTTTCTCTCTCCTCCTTTTCCATTTTTTTCTGCAGCCTAAATTTGCCATCTGACAGTAATGTGCCGACTGGCTTTTTTCCCAGGGGGGGGGGCCTGCCCCCCCCCCCCCCCCCTCTGGCTACGCCACTGGCGTATTATAGTGAAGTATAAAAGGAGTATTGAAAGAGCAAATTTCATGCCATTACTGAGGTCAAGTAAGGTTTTGCGACGCCCCCACCGCACCCCCACCCCGACCCCTTGGCTACGGGCTTGGCTATTACGTTATATATGTGTATTTTTCTTTTGTATTTTAAGGCAGTATTTGGTGGGTAGGTATTAAATGTATTGAGGTATAGTAACTTCAAGTATTAAATAATCAATAAAGACGACACAGGAAGAATAAAAAGGACACAACAACATCTGAATTATATAAACACGGTGTTCTATTGTACACAACTTCAAAGAATCCAGATATTTAAGGTAGGTGGGGTTTGGTGGGTGAGAATGGATGTGGAGGTTAGAGTTTGTAGAAGCGCCTAGCTACAGAGTGCAGCTTTGTAGCCACGGCGCGTATGTTCAAGGGTATAAGGATTTTAAAAAAGAGAAAAAATATCAAGTACAATCCACAAACAAATTAAATTTAAAGGTAAATTAGGATTTTAAAAAACAACATCTTCAGGAGTCTCGAACATGGGCTGAAAAACTACCTTCAGGAGTCTCAAACCTGAGCTGATTTGTCCTTAGTGTCCATCACGAAAACCAGATCTTTTCACTGAATGATGTTAACCGATAGAAACATCTCCTTGTATTGATGTAATTAGTTTAGACAAAACTTGTTGCTGCATATTCTTGCACTATTTAGCACATTTGTTTCACATTTTCAGCCCATTTTGCACAGTCATTCTTGCACATTTTTTGCACATTTTAGCACATTTTTAGCACATTCTTGCACATTTTAGCACATTTTCAGCACATTTTAGCACATTTTTAGCACATTCTTGCACATTTTCAGCACATTTTAGCACCTTTTAGCACATTCTTGCACATTTTAGCACATTCTAGCACATTTTACATACATTTTTAGCACATTTCAAACTTAACTTTGTTGTTGTGTCCTTTTGACGTCCTTGTGTCGTCTTGTGCAGTATAATACTGAAAAGCGTCTTACGGAGATGCATATTCATCTGGATTTGCTCTTTTATTGCCCCATATGCTCGAAGGTAAAAAATACTCAAAAGTCACAGCTCATTTTGTTGAGTAAAATCCTACACAACGTTGGGAAAACGTTGAGGAAGATGTGCTCGACGTTGAGTAATAATAACTCAACCGAGTGAGATTTTAATCCATGTTATAGCAAAAATTTTACTCAACAATGAGCTGTGACCTTTTACCTCAAAAAAGAGCAAAATAATTTTTAGAGTGTACTGCTGACCTTTTTGTACGAACTTAGCGACGTAATAAGGCCGAAAAGACTACGGTATTATAGGTTATACCGCCTTGGTGTTACTGTACCTCCAAGTTCATCCTTCGCGAGTCAAAAAATCATGACCCTATATTAAAGATTCCGCGTCCGTTCATAAAAAAATAACTGACAAATCATATATAGACATCCGATTTTTTTTTTTTTTGCGATATAATCGGTTAGATAATGTAGAAAAAACACCAGTTTTACCATTATACTACGATGTGTCTTAGGACACTTGTCGTTTTGTTTAATTGTATTCCAGTATTCATGGTATTGTCAATATTTTGTCAGAAGATTCATTATTAAAAGCGGCTGCCTATACCTGAAGGAACCTCCCTTTAGTTTTGCCCTTATCGTTCTGTCTCAGTGTTATTTGAAGTTGACCAAAACCAGTTGGCATAATTATTAGTCTCGTCTATACACTCATACACAGTATTACTCATATATCAGGGGGAGTCTTAGATCTCCCCTGCCACGCATCGCCGGAAAATAAGGGTAGAGTTAGCCAAGCCAAAAGTATTAGAGTAGCTGAGTTGTAAGCTTGATTTTACTTGATTAATAGCACCGGCAACGTGTAGGAAGGGGTTGCAACTGACGTTTCAATTACACGTTGGATGGCAATATTGTTCCTGTTCTTCTGACACTGCCCCCTCCTTGGGTCAGTCCGGCCAATCGGATATACAACGGATTAGCTTTATGGACTATATTAGACCCACAAGTCAGCAACAGCGTGGAATTAAGAGTGGAATCGATGATCTAATGGCTAAATCAATAGGCCCTATAAATTTTGGAATATAAATTTAATCAAAGCTATGTTGAAGTATTCACAACTAACTATCTGATTTAATCAGGATCTGTAACCAGTTTCCGGCGTTTGGCTTCGTCTTAAGGCAACCGTGAAGTCTCGTGTGATCATGACACTGATATCAGGCGCGTTTATAGCCTGAAGGCGATCCAACAATAGCAAAGGTACGTAATAACTATCTGTTTTCCTTATTTTCGAACGGATACCGGCGTGCAACAGATCGGGACACTTATACGCCAAAATATCGGGAATGTTTGCGTATCGCATGCATAGAGGACCTTTGAAAATGGCTTAGGCTTAATGACAACCTTCCATGATGGAAATATCGTCGTTCTGACGGTTTACATCAGATTAGAACTCATCATTGTCGGTCAAATTAATGATCTTTATGCTTACAGTGAATTATGCAATCTTCAACCCGAACGGAAAATGACTTTAATAGTAACTGCAAATTATAAAAATATCATTACATGCCGACGATTTGAACATGTTGAACGTTTACCGCTATTATCACAGCTGCCCGTTAAAGATGATCTTTAGAATGGTTCACCACGAACGTTAAAGTTTGACATGGGCCTTTTTTCTATGAATATAGATGCGCTTTCGATACCTGATTGAGAATGTTATTCGGTTTAACGGACGAAACCCAAGACAATGAATGCTCTGCATCTTACACGCGCTTCTCCTTCCGTGCTTCATTTGAGCTTCACATGTTCAAGTTAAGCCTTTGATATGCTTTTCCCCAGAATTCTTTAAAAAAATCCCTGCTGACCGCCGAAATGAGGACGTGTCGTTAGATACCCACGTTTCGGATTTACATCTTTTGAAACATTGAGGTTGATATGATCCAACAAAATCAAGCTCGCGGTATACAGTAGAAAAATCAAGACCAATAAAAGACTAATAAAGGTATGGACCCGGGAGGTAGACCTGCCCAGAGGTTTTTTTTATTGCGAAATGAGTTTCATCAAGTTCTGCACGATGGAGATGGCATTTGGAAATATCATAGGTTAACGGATGAGCCATTGGAAATATCCCGGGAAATGTGTAACCCACAACTTAAAAATCAAGGTTAAGTAAATTAAGAACTCAATTCCTAATAACTATATATTCATTCATTAATTAGTTGTCTTAAAGCTTCTTAGCTTTATGTAACTTGTATCAGATATAGACCTTTTTTCAAAGTTATCTGATATATTTAGCCTATATGTTCATGAAGCACTAAGTTATAGGCCTATAATTCGTAAATGCGCGCATCATGCAAAATCAACCTGATTTTGATCTTGCAAAATTCCATGTAAATTTGTGGTCACATTGCAGAATACACTTCATATTTCTTTGAATGCCCTTGGCATTGGCGCGCTCCTCTTCCTAGAGATCCCCCACCCATATCAGGTTATATTATAGTTGAACACACACTACATCCAAGTTATGTCAAGTGTCAAAATCTTGCCCTATCCCCAAATAAGATATCAAGTACTTCCCATCATGCATTTCGTCCTATGCGATTATTTGTATAGCAAAGTTGTTTCGATCTTTAGTAATGAAATTACCATAAATTATTATCAACTGTTGTAATCTTTTATTTCGGGCACATAATCTTAAAAGCTTGAAACACTTTCCAATACAAACAATCCCATTGGAATAAATGCATGACGGGAAGTACTTGATATCTCCTTTGGCCTATCCTATAATACTTCATATAAATTGGACGTGAAATGAAGCTAAAATAGAGCGGTGATGTAATTGTGCATCGCATAACGTATTTCCATATCTAAAAATAAATTCATAATAAAGTACTTGAAAACAAGGCAACGATCCTAATAATAAATATATCAACTTGTAAAGAACACTCTTAAATCCAGTTGGATTTAATGCTAGCTTTTATCAAATTTGATAATATTTTATTAGGATTATTGTTTTTTAAGTAAAACACCATGGCAAAGCGTAACCAAATAGTCCCTTAACACACGGGATTAAACAACCACCAGTTAATGACAAGTTCCTGTTGCATGGGCGGTTGCCAAAACAATGACCTAATCAACAAGCTGATCAGAAGACGAGTTTTCGACGAAATTTTCTTTCATATAGTTTATTTTGGTTTAATAATAATAATACTGGATTGGATTCATTGGAATAAATGTCAAAGATATGATGGCAATCGTCCATTTGTGATTTGGTGTGTTAATGTCATGAGGCCCTCCTATATTGGCATGTAATTGTGCATGGACGTGTTAATTAATTGAACATTGTTACATGTCATTGTAGTATTTGAGAATGATTAAGGTGGTTATTTAAAGCTTACTTCAAAAATAGATTATCTCCTGTCGATATGAGCCCTAATTGAAGTCATATTACAGGATCTGCATAGAACTAGCACCGTTCCCCTGATCGCCCCTCCCACGGACCCAGCAACGAGACCCGGCATCGCGCGAAGCGCAATCAACTGTGGATAGAGGCTGTTGGACAGGTGATGTTGGACAAGGCACTGATACCAGGGCTAGATCTGCAGCGCGTTGATCATTTCAAGAACATGCTGTATCAAAATTATTAGTTCCAAGATGAATGGTCTTTCAGTATGTAAATAAATTTAGATAATAATGTTTGCATATAGGCATATTCAGCACGGGGGTAACTAAGATGTGCCCGTCATATCTAAAGGTACCTTAAGGGTTCCAAAATCAGAATTGATTTTTATTTATTTATTAAAATATTTTAATTTTTTGGGCGTCTCGTCTGAAAGTTGAAAGTTTTTCATTTTTAAAGCATAAAAGCTTTAAAATGGCACCTTGCTTTTTGGGTATTGGATGTTCAGTTGCAAATTTACATCCAAATTGGTAAAAGGAATCGAGCTGAATCGGAAAACTATAGTTCTGAGAAAATCAAGTTTAAAGTTTTTGTATACTGAGTAAAACTTGAATTGAGGGGGAATTTTTATCTTGGTTTTTAAAACATTTGTCTGGTGTTTTGGACGCATGTCCAACATCACCTGACAAACAAGACTCAAACAGCTAGTGATTTCAGCCAAAGAGTGCCACCCATATTTTAATAAATAAAATGTTGGAGAATACAATATTATAGGCCTATAGTTATCAACTTCACATGTGTGCTGATTATTTTACATTCAGAGCATTGATCTTCACTTCAACTTGCTATACAGAGGGATTTGTCTTTTTTAAAAGCCCTTCTTGGTCAAATTTACTTATCTTAGGTTATATTATGGTTTAGTTGTTAACATTAATCTGCTAATTGTTATGGGTCTTAAATTGTCTCACAAGCTGAGATTATCTTATTAATACTTCAGACTTACAATTTTATTTGGAACGTCTATTCGGAAATCCATATAGAAGCACACATTTATAGGCCTATTCTTTAGTATGTATATACATTCACTCTATTTTGCCTTAGGGCTCTTCAGATCATATCGCGATATTTGACTCGATTAATTGCCTTCGACTGATCATAATCAAAAGCGTTGAGAAAAAGGTCTGAATAACCCCGATGATGATTTGTTTCAAGTTATTTGTAGCACGAATGACACGAAAGTACCCAGCAAACACACATCATTTTATTAACATTTTACGAAAGTCATAACGGTTTTTGATAAACGTTTTTAAAATGTTATTATAATATTTTGACAAAATTATCAAATGTTTTAAAAACATGAGGAAATTGTTATTTGGTAATGATTTCCGACAATGTTGATTTAACATTTGTATAATACTTCTAATATTTGTATAACATTTTTAAATGTCGTTATTATCAACAATCTGTTTAACGTAACATTGCATAAAAGCTTAAAAATGTTCTTAAAATATGATTTTTTACAATGGCTGAATTAATAGAAAGCATTTCCACAATCTTATTTTCAAAATATATTAAAATATCTGCAAAATAAACAGTATAGTGTTAAAATGTTAATGTAAATCGACTTATTGATATGTTCTTGGTTCTTAAAATTCATTTTTAAAATGATATTAGATAAATGATTAAGAGTAATGTGTTCAGAAAATCTTTGCAAAATGTTTGTAAAATTCATCAAAATAATAGAAAAATAAATCGTTTTCAAACAATTTATGATAACGGTGACAAAATGATAATACAAAACAAGTTTATAAAAACATGTGCTGTATCAGCAAAATATTGAATCGTTTCAATTTTTCACAAAATACATCTGGAGAATGTCTCAGGTCAACGTTCTAAAAACATATTATGATGATTTTTTAAAAAGAAATATTGCTGTTTGAAAAATTGAATGAAATAATCATAGAGAACATTGAGATAATAATAATGTAGAAACATTTTCAAAAAACACACTCCAAACTACAAATTTTGAAAGCATTGGAAAGATTTGTAACTGTGCTGTAAGAAAACTCTCTCTTACTTCAAAGACACTTTAGTTAATTTTAAACCTTTAAAAACACATTTCAATAATGTCGTGACCTTTTAACAAAAATATGAATTCTTGTATTACATGTTTTAAATGAAATGATGTTTAATTTTAAAGTTATAATGAAAAGGAAATCAAATTAATAATTTACAAGATATATAGTAATATGCATGTAGGCCTGTCTCAAAACTTGAAATCTGCCCAGGTAACTTGCCGTTTTAGGTAATCATAGTCATTATGTATTGGAAATTTGTGGTGAACATGGTGTAGTGAACAGAACTGAATAAAATCTGCATTGGAAAGGGAGATCAATTCGATAGTTCACTGAACTTGAAAGTATACCTTACCAATGACTATCTATATTTTTCACAACTTTTTAGCTCAAAATCATTCTTATCAAATCATGCCATCCACCTGACAACAAACTTGCGTCAGCAAAATCACCAGGCCTATCTAAATCAGCCGGTGTGATATTGGAGGTGACTTAGGACTTTGTACATAGTTTGTTCTTAAAAGCTTTTGAGAGTTATAAAAATGAACTTGTCATGCGGGACGATATCAGAGATATAAGCAAGAAAAACTGCCGGTGAGTGTTGATAAACACTAACCATTATACAAAAACAGCATATTTTCTTGTGTCATGGAATTAAGTTTTCAACATTTTATAGACATCTACTTATTCGGAATTTGCTAACGTCGGGGCTTAAAGATTGGGTCTGTTTCGTCAAGTGGCGTATAATAGTGGTTCAATACTAGAAGGGGGGATTTCCCTCCCCCTGAAAGAAACCATGCCCCCTGAAAAAATCAAGAAAAAGTCAGAATGAAATTACATAGTTTACACTGAAACATGTCCCAAAATGGTATATTTTTCACTCAATTACTATACTATCTGTTGATTTTTTTTCGTTATTGTAAAACAAGTTTGAACATTTTGCGCGCTTCGCGCGTGCATGTCAAAAATGATAACAAATAGGCACGGAAATTGCAAATGATGTTCTCCAACTTGCAAAAAAGTAGAAAATTTACAGATTTAAAAAAACAGACCAAAAAAGTCATTTTAGTTTAAATGCAATAAGTTCACGAGATTGTCTAAATGATACGAGATGTAATATGCAAGACACGAGACCTACCCGGGTTTAGGGCAGTGGCATACCTAGAAGCCCCCCCCCCCCCCATTACTGACCGTCCGAACGCCCGTCCGGGTAAACTTGAGCCGACCGTACCGCATAAACAGTCCACCGGTCCAAGTGGCCGTAGACCGCCTGTCAATCCCGGTTTCTGCAAAAACTACCTCATAGGCCTAGCCTATATATGATTTTCACAGCATTTTGGCACCATTATAACAGTGTGTCAAATAGCTAAAAACCCGGAGCTTCCGGCGGCTTCGCCCCCCTGGACCCCCCACCAGGGGCCCTAAGGCGGGCCCCTGGACCCACCCGTTATTCGCTCCGCTCGCATGGTCAATCCAATTCTGTCGGTTCGTCTTCATATGGTGCTCCCCTCACCCCCACTTTCGAAAACCTTGTTACGCCACTGGTTTAGGGCGAAATGCGAGATGCGACCCGAATAGCGAAACAAATGTGTAGTTCTTATACGCCCCTCGGAAATTATGACAGTAGCATTTAAAAATGTCTATACTGTCATTTCCGAGTTTACATAGAAGCGTTTAGTGTTTAGGTATAGCTCAAAATCCCCGATTATGAATCTTGAACATGAATAACAATTCGTTCACGTTTACATAAACACTACAAGCCCAATGCCGTGATGAACAATAATTATTGTATGACATTTTTAATTTCTGGGTTTTAAATCTGAGCCAAGTTAACATTTAAGGTCGGAAATAACAGAGGAAGCAGTGAATGTGATTAATTTATAGGTTTGAATTTAAAGACTTCCTGCTACCGTGGTTGTAAGATTATCATACAATGTTTAGGCGATCACTATATTATTAACCTGATCTAGGTGGTTTGTCAAGTATTGGGGCTAAAGAAAAAGCATTGACTAGATGATATCCGGCGCTTTAAAAAGTCGGATACCAAATAAATCCATGATAAAAGAGGGATGCTAGCATGCATATGCCTGAGTTTGATACCATATATGTGATGACTCATCCCGAAAAGGGGGACTTTACGACAGAACACTTTTCAAGATACTGGTGAAAATAGATAGCAAAAAATAAAGAAAATGATAAAGAGTTTCCAGCAGATTTTTTAATGTAAAATTTGATCGCCTCGATCAATTTCAACAAATAAGGTGTCATTTTAAAGCTTAGAAAATGCTGTAACAGATGAAATGATAAACTCAAAATTGATATCATCTGCAAAGTCCCACCTTTCGGGGTGAGTCATCACATATATACTCAACATGATACGGTGTTTAATTTCATAAGTTAAATCAACTTTAACTTTATAGGCCTATATGTTAAAGGTGAAAATTTACTTTTAAAGTTCAACGATTGGTAGACCTATAAATGTTTTGCAAACATTTTTGAGTGACTCGGACACAGTCTATAAGATGCATTTTCTTGTAACTTTGTGATTAAATTAGTGTTTTCCAAAACTCTCTCAATTCGTTATTACGATTTGCTTGGGCCACTCATTATTGTCAACAGTTGACACCTGATGGGTTCTGCAGTGAAAGAAGGAATCCTCCCACTCTTTGCATGGCCCAATGAAAAATTTGAGTTGTCCCATACCGGGGTCTCTTCAGTGGCGTATTCAGGGGGGCAGGGCGGAGCCAGCCCCAGGAAAAATGTCTGTCCCCCCTCCCCGCTCGCCCCCCCCCCCCAAAAAAAATGAAATAAAGAAAATTACAGAGTTTCAATATAATGGTACATTGGTAATGTGACTTTGCAAAATGTAATCTTTATGGGTTAGTTTTTCAAAATTTTGGCGTGAATTTTGGCAAACATCTGTTTTTTCACCAAAATAGTACGGAACAATATTTTATGATTTGCTACATGAAACATTTTGGGGTGTACCTTTTTGTGTCTGAACCAGAACTCTTTCGCCCCTCCTCCTGCAAAATTGTCTTGCCCCTGCTCGCCCCCTCGTCTGAAAATTTCTGGTTATGCCACTGGGTCTCTTGGTCACAAAAATAAATTATGTAATATGAACTTTGAAAATCAAATAGAAAGACTATCTATTTTTGAAGAAAGCACTATATAAGTCATTCGTTTTACCCACAGTTTAGACAGTTTCGTCCTCACTTTTTCAATAATGCCACAACCGTCGGGGAGATGAATTTCCTCAACCACAGGGTGCACATTTCTTAAAAGATTGTGAAAAAAACATGACTTAAGGGCCCTGTCAACCCTTCATTTTCAGAAAGTATACATTACTAGAAGAGAATTTGCATACTGAACACGCTGGTCAGGTCATTTTTGGACCAAAATGTGAAATGTTGGACTTAAGTTCCAAAAAAGGTCCAAAAATCATGTTTTTGGCCCCAAAATTTACAGGAAAGCCAACTACACTTTGCCTTGGTAAAATGTTGAACTGTTTTACTTTTTAGAATCTAGAAAGTAATATCTAGGGGAAAAAAATCAAATTTGTGATTTTTTTCTTCATTTTTGAAATATTGACCAAAAAAATTTGTGGGATTTTTGACATTTTTGGACCAATTTTTGACAATATCTCAAAAACTAAGAAAAAAATCAAAAATTTGAAAAGGCGTTCCTAGATTTTGCTTTCTAGATTCTAAAAAGGAAAATCGTTCGAAATTTCACTAAAGCAAAATTTAGTTAGCTTTCCCGTAAAATGTTGGGCAAAAAAACATGATTTTTGGACCTAGAGCCAAAATGACATATGTTGGTCCAAAAATGACCTCACCATCATGTCCAGTATGCAAATCCGCTTCTAGAAATATATACGTTTATTTGGATTTAATCATCCGTTGCTGATTTACAGAGCATAAAATATTTCAAAAAACGAAGGGTTGCCAGGGCCCTTAAAGGCATTATCATTATGGATATGAAAACACAAAAAATCTTTCAATCAAGAAAAGACATGATCGAATCAAAATAAACAAGCAAAGTAACTATACAACACCAAAAATATGAAGTTTAAACGTATTTCATGTAGGTTAAGATCATTATTATCCTATATGTTTTTTAATCTGCATCCAATTGCTGTTAAAATATGGCATAAACGAGTTTGAAATAATCATCGTCGCTCAGACACAAAACCATGCTAACATGAAAGAGTATCTTTACTAAGTTGACGTTGATTGTCGAATCCCCTCTGGGCGAATCACGTTCTGCGTATGAACAAACTAACAAAACGAACAAACCATGAAATCTAGATGTCTAGTAGTCGGATTCACAATTTTCATTCAGAGACAATTGTTTATGTTCTGACTTTCTGCCTGATTATGATGTCTTTCAATAGGTGAAATTTATTTATAGGCGTAGTATTTTTAACTTTTTGTATAACATTTATTAAATCGAGTTTGTTTTATTTTTCTCGTCATTTCACAGATTAACATGGATTCGACACTGTCTGTATCATGGATTTTTGGGACTTACCAACTCCACGCTAAATGAAGACGATATCAATTGGATTCACACCATCGGCGCCTAGAAACCATATCTTCATATGCCATGCATAAAATACTGAATTTGGAAATATATAGAATTTATTTAAATGTATAAATATGCCGAGTTCATATCTTGAAGCATATAACGCAGGGTTTATTGATAAACCCTTGCATTTACCAACAAAACTCCAAAGGAGCAATTTGGATTTTATCAATGGATCTCGATTATCCCCTACTGGAGGATTAAAGGGTGCTATAAGAACTCCACCAATCTCACCAAAACCGCCTAGGAGAGTTGCAGCGCACGGTAAAGCAGCGCCTACTAATCTACCGGGTTACCCGCGGCAAGTGGACACAACTTCGGCAAAACCAGATCTGAAGCAGCATATAAGAACTGCTTCAGATGAAAGGGACATCACACAAAAGCATATCCGGAGTGCATCTGATGATACGAGGAAGTGTGTAACACCACCTGTGAACAAAAAACAATTTATAAACTCTTCTGATGAAAGGGGCATCACACAGACAAAGCACATCAGGAATGCCTCTGATGACACAAGACAGTGTGTAACACCCCCTGTGAACAAAAAACAATTTATAAACTCTTCTGATGAAAGGGACATCACACAGAAAAAGCACATCAGGAGTGCCTCTGATGACACAAGACAGTGTCTAACACCCCCTGTGAATAAAAAACCATTTATGAATACTTCGTCTTCAGCCAGCAGTATTCGAAACCTGGCCCACTACCAGCAAACACCACCTCAGATTACACGCGACGGGGGAATGTCACCTGTGCGTTTATTTAAACGACCATCTACAAGTACGTCCAGTTTAGGATCAGTTCAATCTATTGAAGAAGAAAGTGACTCGAAGCGGTTTTATATTGCACCAGGGAGATCACAGCTGCCACCTCTTGATTATAAACGTGGTCGTACGAAATCGCAACCGACTATCATTAACTTGACTCAGTACAACTCCCCTATACCGCCAGCGAAGAGACCCTTACCGGCTGTTCCTAAAACAAACGCCGCTCGTTTATTCTATTCACCGCAGCCGCCAAGGAAAGCAAACGATAAAAGTGCAATGACTCCACCACGTCGTCAAAACATCCCTGCACCCCTTGTACTAACACCCCCTTCTCCTACGGATGACTCTACGCCTACATCGCCAATGTCTCCTGGTCCACCGCGAAGACTAGCACCTTTACCACCGAATGAGAAATCTACAAGCAGATCACGTCTTTCTCCAATGCCCTCACCGTTACATATCAATCCATCGTCGCCGAAACTGCCACCTAAACCTTCCCATTTGCAGGCCTCACCATCACCGAGAAGAAGTACAAGTCCAAGCAGTTCGTGCCATTTTTCGTACACGCCACCTCCTTCGCCTGGTGCAATTTCGTCATCAAGTGACGCTCCACCAACGGTACCCGCACGCGTACTTGAAGCAAGATGCCGTGCTCCTCTACCACCACCGCCAGTTACGTCACAACCAAGGAGCGGTAGAGCGCCCATACCACCTCCCAAATCAGACCTGCCAAATCCACCTGTTGTGATCACCAATGATTGCAATGAGTTTCAAGAGTCACGGGCAGGGAAACACACAACCAAATTAAAACATTCTGAAGACCGCCATCGACGTGATCGAGGAAGACGCTCCCCTCATGTTTCAAGGCAGGATCAGAAAGGGTCGCCAGATAAAAACAAAGAAGACGAAGACGGTGATTGCTGCTCAACATGCCTCAAAGACTGTGTTGCTGATTTGCCGGAGTATTTATTAGACTTTCTCTGTTAATTATGAACTTGCTGGGGCAATATATTGGTCCTGCTGGTATATTCTGATCTCTTATAGTTTCGGTTAACCTACATTGTAGATAAAACTTTATGATACTAGTGTCAGTGTGATGTTATGTGTGATACATCACATTGGACGACTAATTTTAATATATCTTCAAACGTTTTAAGGTAACGGTCTTCTTCAGCAGTAACGAGATGGAGGAATGTCATAAAACACTGTATTGAAAACGACAACTTTCGTGTATTAAATTTACGGTCAAAAGTTGTTGTTTCTATTGAAACTCTAAATCTGTATACTTTTAAAAATATCTGTGTTTAACCATGAACTGGTGAGATTTGAATGCGATTTGACATTCAAACACACAAAACATTTGGAGCTTTTTGACCAAAAGTCATTAAAGGAGCTTGGTCCGATAGCCTCAACATTTTTTCAAACATTTGACTGATTCACCTGAAATTTGAAACTAAGACCTCTTGAGTGGTCATCTTTCAGATGACATTGAAACCTAAATTTTGAAAAATCGGACCACGCCCCTTTAACGTGTTAACCACTTTTAAATAGTATCGCCATTTTTATAAAATATTGTTATCACCAGTTTTAAAGGGGTTTCTGTGATTTAAATCATAGTCAAGGCTACACTTTAAAAAAAAAAATGATCACCGTGATTTTAGGGGAAAGTGAGGTAATGCTGAACAGAGCGCAATCCCAGACAAGGCGATTACAGTATAGAAAATGGTGCTCTAACACTACACTGTGGTATACCTCGAATTTTCGCCAAAGTACTATACTGGCGCTTTACGTCTCGCTCTTCCTTGTGAAAATAACAAACACTACAAACTGATACATCTAAATGTTTATCTCTAAGTGATTTTGTAGCTAAGTGAAAAAACAACGCAATACTGGGCACAGCTGAAGCACACATGAAAAGTAAATGTGATACTTGATTGTTATAAATAAACTTGAGTATCTTTAAAGTGGATTAGTAAAACGAACACTGTACAAGTATTATATAGATCATGCCACAAATCCCGGACAAGTGTTAAAGTAATTCATTTTATCATGGGGTAATTCAGGACAAGTGATATCCCCATTCAGTAAAAACAAATAGTGGATTTGAAAATAACTTATCATACGCAAGTGAAGAAGAGGATATCTAAGACAGTCCTACACATTATTGCTAGGATATTATTTGGTAAAAATCAAACGTCCGGCATTATCCCAAGACCACGGAGTAATCCCGGACACTCGTCATTTTTATTTTTTGTAAGTCAAAAACTGTAGGAGCTAAGATCTTGGCATGATTTCTTTCCAAAATCATTAATTAGTATTGTACTTATGAGGTCTAAAAGAATTAAAGGTGTCCGTTATTACCCCAAACTCCCCTACGGCAAAACCGTGCCAACATTTTACCGTAAAATGGTCAGCAATATAGAACTGCCATTATTTACCGTAAAGCTTGATCTATATGCATCCGTAATTTTTACATTCTACTAAAAAAACACGTATATACTACTTATAAAACAGTATTTTATGTTTTACGGTATTTTACTGTAAATTTTGCGGTACATTAGTGTAAAACTACGATCCACTGTAAAAATCACAAAATAAATATTTCGGTAATAGAAAATTAATTACCAGGTCTGCCTTATCCTGTTTGCCAAAATGAATGAAAGTCAGTCTTTTCATTACTTTTAGAATTGGAACCAGGGGGGGGGAGGCTGGTCTCCCGATGGCAACGGACAAAATGAATCAGCAACACGGCTGCTACAGTACGTAGTGGCAAATTCTGTCTTAATTGTAAATAAAAATGAGAAAAGGAAGTGGGAAA
>JXSR01S005695.1:0-23430 GCA_000969725.1 Ophiothrix spiculata | reverse complement strand
GGGGTCATGTGCCCCCCGCCCCCCTAGTTTGGTGAGTCAGTCGGGGGAAAATGCCCATTCGGCGATCTTGACACAAAAAAGATAGAAAAGAAAGGGAAGTAGAGAAAAAAATCAAAAGGAAAGAGAAGAAAAATAGTTTTAAATGTTTTGAAAATCATTGAAAAACTTGAATTGTCCTTTATTTTTGATAATGTTAATGTGAAAAAGCAAAAAAAAAAATTGCGCAAATTTCAAACACGGGTAAATATTACGCATTTTGCACGATCTGCAACTCAGATATAGCAGTGAAATTCGGTGGAAGAAATAGCTCTTCTTGAGTTTTAAAATGGCTAAAATCCATGAGCTTCAAGGGGCTCCGCCCCCTGGTCCCTGCCAGGGGGTTTGTCCCTGGACCCCACCCGTTACGTGCTCGGTCCCTCACATACAATTCTTGATCAAACCTGGTGACCTTCAATGAAAGTGAGGGGAGCGTGGCCGAGCGGTTAGACCACGGGTCTCGTAATACAAAGGTTGCGGGTTCGAGCCCCGGGCCAGGCGGTTTACGTCTCCTTGCTTCCTTGGGCAAGAAACTTTACTCTAATTGCTCCGTGGTTCGGAAAGTCACGTTAAGCCGTTGGTCCCCTGTGCGAATGCTCCTTCTTGGGGCGCTGCATACAGTGTATACCTGGTGAGTCTATATTAAAAAACACAGATATCAACCTTTCTTTTGAAATTTTTGAATTTTAATTTTGTTTCAATTACATATGTGTACCGCCGCGGCAAAAGGGTCCAGTTGTCGGCTCGTACATGTTGCTCCTTGTAGCATATCTAATGTATGGTATTTGTATACATCAGATATGCTACAATGAGCAACATGTAGGAGTCGACAACTGGACCCTTTTGCCGCGGCGGTACACATATAACGTCTAAAGTTACTGGCCAACTAGAGTTAACAACATTTCATGACTATGGGCCCAAGTCCAGTTCTACATGCAAATTTGTGGATTATTAACTTATACTGCAAGAGTATACTCACTGCTCTAAAATCATTTTTCCAAAAATTTAACACAAATCATTTCCATTTTACTATTGCTGTTTTGCCATCAATTTTGTAACCACCTTGTGCCTGGTTTAGCACATAGGTCATCCTGTCATAATGTAGACAGTGTGTTGGCAAAACCATGCACTCATTCAGACTTGAGTTGTTTGTCATTCCTTTGGATTTCATCTGCTATTGGGTTGTTCTTTTATACAATTGGTGGATACACATATAAGCAATAGTTTCTAATGCTGAAGTCAGTTTACCAAGTTAAACACTGGGTGATGAACAGCCAGCCGCCTAGATCAGATGAGGTTGTTCAGAACAGAGAACACCACAGCAGCCAAGACTTTCACATTGCTTTATCACTCCTGTGTCACCATTGCTAGCAGGAATGTTATTGGCAAGAGAAAGAGAGTATTCCAATTGCGCCTATCAATTCTAATTTTGATGATTTTACTCATCATCGAAGCGAATATGACTTCCACCGTCTGAACCTGCAAGCGATACTTTCTCTGCTTTGCATAATACCTGAAATGACAATAGAATAACAATAGCAACTTGTTACAACACAATATCCCAAAACACACAAATTACTGGTAACACACATCAATGTACCAGGGATTTCAAAATGGTTTAAATACTGCAATTCTTTGGAAAGTCACGATTGTTTTCAAATCAAGTTAAATAAAGGACTTGCCAGAAAATAAAAGATATCAAATTGCTTGGTTAAGGAAAATCAACACTCCTTTTTATGATTATAACCAAACTGCAGTAGCTTCCAAATAAATTTAAGACTTAAGCCCTGTAATTGGTAAATATTGGATAAAACATACACAAATTAGTCTCCAATGAAGCTTTGAAATTCTTTTTAAATCTGTCGCAGCCAGTAAATTACCATCACCTACACTTTGCTTCCACTCCCTGTGTAATGTTGTGAAGAGATATTTCTTTAAGAATGAGCCTGTGTATCTATTCTTCAAAATTTGAACTCATACTCCGAGGGAGGTCTTAAACAAAAAAAGAGAGGAACCGACTTGTCACAATCTATTGCACTCATGTTCTTAGTATTTTTGACCAAGATTTAGGTATTCAAACATGCTACAGAGTTGCTCATCGCTAATCAACAACGATGCATCCATGCATCTGCATATTTTTTATCGCGCGAAGGTGGCTTTAGCCACCCGAGTGTGATCAAAATGTGCCGATGCATCGGATGCAGAGTTGTTGATTAGCAATGAACAACTCTGTAGCATGTTTGAATACCTTACAACAACGAAAATCTACCTGAAAACGTTTGAATTAAATTCTAAATGTTTTTAATTTAACAGATACTCATCTCAATAAAAATACTTTGGAGAATCTGAAACAATATGCTAGTTTTTAAATGATTGTTGCTTTGTCGTTTTCAACTGTTCCCAAGCGCCAGTCATTGCACGTACTCAAGTTCCCGACGCGCGTTGAACAGTGCACCGATTTATGTGCACTGCGTAAACGCACCTCCATGTAAGCTGTGCCATGCGTGACGCGCTTATTTGAATATCAACTGTGGATTCATCACTAATCAACAACGGTGAGCTCCCGTATAAGAAGATACGGTGAGTTGTTGAATGTAGTTTTATCATGTCTGGAGGATCAACAATCCCATGATGTACTTTCACTCACCCTGTCTAAGCCTCTCTTCTTTTTCTTCTTTTGTTTGCTACTTAATTTATCCATTCTATCAGCCTTGAGCTTCTCCCAGTACTGTTCTTCTTCATCACCTAAAGACAACAAAGACATTCTCTTGGAGTGAATACCACAGAACCAAAGGATCACCATTCAACAGATTCATTAGTATTGTAACGTAAGAAAAAATAAAGTGATCAAATGAAATTCCACTAACATGTGAACATTTCTGCAATTTGTCTCATCAACACTGCGATGAGACCGACAATGCTTGATTTCCTGGCAAGCAAGAGTGTTGCAGGCCAAATTGACATCTATTGAGAACATAAAATTTCAAAGGGGTATTTGTACTCCCTGTTATCTTGTTGACATTTGTACCTCTGGCCTTGTTCAGAGGACGGGTACAATAAGGCTTTGCGTCCAAAGACATTCGCTTGCCTGGGTGACGTTCGCTCCAATTCCCTAAAACATGGAACGAATCGCTTTCATTAAGCGAACAATGTTTAAATTGCTGAAAGCAAATGTCACTCACACATGTTGCAGTGCTGTAATCATTTTAATATTACAGCACTGGTCAAAATAATTTGATTCTCGTTTTAAAATTCCTTGGATGAGAACACACCTGTATCCAATCATAGTTAATGTATATTAATAAAAGTAACAGTGATTGCCCAAATCAGGGTTCGTACACCTTGGAGCCTTTAAAATTCAAGGACTTTTCAATGACTTTCAAGGTCCAAAAGCATGATTTTCAAGGACTTACCACAGCATAATTTGCAGTATGCTGAACTCTTGTTCCTGCCGACATCAATCCACTCGCTGAATTTGGGATCAGTTAGCCATAAATTATCAATTTTCAAGGACTTTCAAGGACTCTGTGCAAATTTCCAGGACTTTCAAGGCCTTGAAAAGGTGTTTTCAAATTCAAGGATTTTCAAGGACTCTCAAGGACCGTACGAACCCTGCCAAATGTTCACATAAAAAAGGAGTATGTAATAATGACTATTTACCTATCTTGGCAGACAATTTTAGGAATAAATCAACTACTTTAATTGTTTGTATATCTAAAGATCAAGTTTTAAATAGGTCAGTAGGTTCGGGTTTGTTTACTATTTTTCATCAATTTGCTACTACAGGGTGGTTCAAAAAACTCAAAACCCAAGTTAAAATTAATTTATTACTTAGTAATTGTACCTCTACACAAGTCAGTTGGCAAAGGCATCATGTGGGATAGGTTTGCAACCATTCCTGCATTTTTGATCAAGTTTTGATCATCGTTTTTTAAGATACAGTCCATTATTAAAATGTTGCTTGGGTTCTTAGTTTTTTGATCCACCCTGTACATGTCTGTCACCTAATGCTGCAAGGTTCCATGCAGCATTACATCTTCTCAGTGGAATTCAGTAATTTCTTCTCGGTCACATGATTTTGCATTCACTTGTTTTGATGAACATATTGAAAGTTAATGGAGAAAAAACTCTTTTTCTACCTCATTCTTGCATTTGTTAATTTGAAAACAATTTAATAAGATCAATATATGACTGGTAGCATATAAAAATATAAAGTGTTTACAAACCTTTCAACAGTGTCATTGATAGGTTGCTATTTGTTTGGTTTGGTCCAAATTTGTTTAGAATCTGTGAAGCGCCCTCTGTTGATTTACACCTGACAAACCCGGACTGTTCACCTGGCTGTATGTCAATGTATGCCACTGGAGCACATGTCTGAAGTTCATCCTGTGTAGTAAAATTTAGGAAAATGTATGATCCCTTGCATAGCTTTTATAATATTTCTCAGGGTTGTTTTTCACTCGCTCGCAGGGATTTTCTTGCTGACACTTGCTGTTAAGCACTTCTGTAATGCACTTATTTGCAGTGCGTGATTTGTTGATTTTGATTGGTTACTCTCAAAATCAACAAATCACACACTTATTTGCAGCGTGTGATTTATTGATATTGATTGTTTACTCTCACACTATTGGTGCACTCTTTAAAAGCAGTGAACGGTTTGATTTGAAATTATATAAAATGAACCTTGAGATGCCGTGTACACACAACAAATAAACGTGATAATCTGAAATTGAAACTTACAGCTATATTAAGTTATGCCCGCTTCTTTTTGCTAAACATTAAAGAAATTTGCAAAAAACAATGTTTCTATACTCTGTAAACCAAGAAGTACAAACTAAAGCAACTACCCGGTTTGACTTGGGTATCAAATGCCGACTCATGATGTCACACCTACAAAACTAAAAGCATACATGTGCAAGCTTTCATCATTTGTGCACAGTTGCTGTACAATATATGGTGTGGTTGAAGTATATTATATAGCCAGTTTTTAAGTTTAATACATCAACCCAAACAAGATAAACAAGTTTCTAATCAAAAGGGATTATTATGATTCCAATAATTAGTGAATTATAGAGATCAGTATTCAATGCTAGAAAATGTCTGTAAATTAAAAACAAAACATTTTTACACAAATGTTACCTATCTTGATCATTCATGGAAGTAGTGTGCAGTGTTTTCATTCATTTTTTTTCAAATATGAAATAAATCTTTTTTCCAAAAAGGGACATACAACTTATATTACCAACATAAATCAATATAAATCATTGCAAGCATTTTCCAAATGATCAAAGTCCTTACTTTCAACTGTTGTCTTGATTCCACTGGTGTTTTGCTTTCTAGTTTGAGCACCACACCAGGTGTAAACTCGGGTTCTGAGGTTTTGATGACCTTCTCACTTTGGATCTGTAAGAAGAAAAAAAGGGAATCAATGGCATATAAATTCATGAATCACTTTTCATCCTCAAGGTCACCACTGTCAAAATCACCTTTTTTAGCTTATAAGAATCCTTAACTGATATGGTACAAACCCCAAATCATTCATGCAAATGTGCTTGCATTTTTGAGAAAAGTGAGAAAGTGTGTCATTTTCTAATTATTGTCGGAGCCCAGACAGTAATTACAACACAGTAGTCTATGGACATTTTACTTGAAATATTGCACTCTCAGGCAATCAATATTAGTGTACTATATTGGGAGCTTTTACAAGCTCACTGGTCAAGTTCAAATCAAGACTAATATATATAGGGCCTATGCATAAAGCTGAATTCGCAATTCGGATAACTTCACTGCAAACTCAACACAATTAAATTCACATTCAAAAATACAAACGGATTGCGGCAGCAGACTACTTTAAAACGCAAAGATAGTTAAGCTTCTCACAGCTCAATTTCCATTGACGCAAGTGGTGGTGCGTTTGAAATCAATCTATCGAGGGTGTGGCTTCTCGAGGCAATCGTTGCTCTGTTCCATTTACAATCCAATATCCTGCTCAAAACTGACATTTGCACATGCTCATCAAGTCAAGTTTGTGTTTATGTCAAAGGAATCGCCAGTTTAAGCGATTTTATCCAGCTAAGTTGCTTTGTACCTGCTGCATGCATCTTGTCCTCTGCAGGCAGGTTTGATCTGTTATATACATCCTACAGGCAAATCAATAGATTATTGGACAATGTAAACAGAAATCCAGAGTGCAGGGCCCCATTGTTTGTAAATGCAATCCTTACCCTGGATTTTTGTTTTCATTGTCTAATACATTTTTATTTTTCCTATAGTTAAACTATTTATGCAGTGTATAAACTTACCACATTTGACATGCCACCAGTACGGAAGGCTTCCTTGAGTCTAGCAATGCTAGCTTTCTGAAGAGATAAATACTTCTCTTTTAGATCAAGCCACTCCTTCCTGAAAGCACAAAATGCATCAATATTATAAAGTGTACAAACTGAAAAACAATAACAGTTATGCCATTAACACCACAACATTGCATCACATGTTACCATATTTCCCAAGTCCTGTCAAAGAGAGCAATTTACAAGCTGCATGAGATAGCTGCAAAATATCTACTTCAAAAATCAAAGTAGGAGCTCAAGTTGGCACCCTCATAATCGTTCAGCCTACAGGATGTGACTTTTCCGAAACAATTTTTTAGATCAGAAAAAGTGTGTAAGCAATGGTAGATATTACTTATCATCAAATAGAAGCCAGATATGCTACCAGGGCAGTGAAACTCCTATTCCGAGCCAATGGACAAAATGTGTACCCACCACGAATAGGTCACGCAAAGGTCACGTATAGAAAGAACTGATCTATTATTAAGTTGTACAATCACCATTCAACCCGTACAAATCAAACGCTTCACTACTGTTAGTGACAATGCAACAACTGTAAAAGAGATACACATCACTTTGCGGAATCTTGTAAACAACTTCGGATTAACGCGCAGATAACAATAGGGATAACCCTAGTATGTGCATAATGAGGGTTATTATGTGACTTAGTATGGTACATCATTTACATTTAGAGTGGATTTGCTACAATAATCAGCTGATTATTGTAGCAAATCACCCCACCAGGGTCGGCGCACTTTTCAACCAGCAATTTTCAATTCTCATTCTCTCTATTCCCGGATATGCTACTTGCTTGCGGAGTAAGCCAGTAATACCTGGGTAAGAAAAATAAGTACTTTTATTACTTCGACCATGGGTGCCCAGAATCATCAATTAAGGAAAAATTTAAATGATCCGTTTTGTCTATTGGGTTTTTCGAAATGCAAGTTTTTTATGATTTCACAAGTAAAGGGCAAGCAATAATTTATTGGACACTGGAATCAAACAAGATGGTTCGCGAACCAGTAGTCTCGCCTGCGTATCGACCGCCTACATAATAATTCAGTTGTGGGGTGGATCCCAAGGGAAAGGTCATACAACGGGGTCACCATTGGCACTTTTGATTGCTGGTCCAAGACACACAATTTGACACATTAATTGTTGAAATCGGACAAAGTTGAAATTTGACCCCAACGGAAAGGTCGGACGACGGGGTCACCATTGACACTTTTAATTGCTGGTCCAAGACGTACAATTTGACACCTTAATCGTTGAAATCGGACAAAGTTTAAAATTTGACCCCAAGGGAAAGGTCGGAGGACGGGGTCACCATTGACACTTTTGATCTCTGGTCCAAGACAAACAATTTGACACCTTAATCTTTGAAATCGGACAAAGTTGAACATTTGATCTCAACGGAAAGGTCGGACGACGGGGTCACCATTGACACTTTTGATCTCTGATCCAAGACGTACAATTTGACACCTTAATCGTTGAAATCGGACAAAGTTGAAAATTTGACCCCAACGGAAAGGTCGGACGACGGGGTCACCATTGACACTTTTGATCGCTGGTCCAAGATGTACAATTTGACACCTCAACCTTTGAAATCGGACAAAGTTGAAAATTTGATCTTTCTTTTGACCTTTGACCCCCAGTTTAAGGTCGGACGACGGGGTCACCATTGACACTTTTGATCGCTGGTCCAAGATGTACAATTTGACACCGTAACCTTTAAAATCGGACAAAGTTGAAAAATAAGTTATGCAAATTAGGTACTTAATTAGCATATTTTGCGCTCAAATTGCAGCTGGCACAAGCGCACCTCTATCCTCACCTACCCACCAAATTTCATGAATGTACACAGTTTGTTAAATATGCCATTTAAAGTATTTTACGCATAAATTATGCAAATTAGGTACTTAATTACCATATTTTGCGCCAAAATTGTTGCTGGATCCAGATCGGCTCCAGGTCTACCCAGTCACCAAATATCATTAACGTAGGGCATTCGGTTTTTGAGATACGCTCTGGACGGCGGACAGAAAATTGCATCGCTATGTCTCTTCTGAAAATTTTCAGGCGAGACAAAGAGGCTACACTATCAATTCTCATTCATTAATTGGTTAAAAGTGGGTCACATGATAAAATATAATTTTAACACTTTCTCCTCAGGCTGTTAATAGTAGTAAAATACCCGGATGACACGTATATAGTCTTTCAAAATGCCCGTATGAGACGTGGATAGTAATTTGAAATGACATCACACATCCAGATCGGGAATATTGTGCAGACGACCTTTCTCGCAAAAATCACAACAACAACATGGACTGAGTCGTGACAGTTCCTGTGAGGTTTTACCTCGTAAACGACGAGGAAATGAATGATTTCATAGATAGTGTGGATAGCTCAAACACTAAAAAGCAGATTAAGTTTAGCGTGAGTGTATTCGAAGAATTTTGTAAAGAGATTCGTGCTGAGGCATATGGGGAACTTGACAACGCTGGCCTTGATTCACTACTTTCGAAGTTCTACGCTGGTGCACGGAACAAAAAGGGTGAAATGTATAGCAAAAAGACAGCTAGTGCAATCGCTACGATTTGGATTGCAAGGCCACTTCCTTTCCTTTGTAAAGAGATTTGTGCGTTGGATTTGGATTTTAACTTGTTGTTGTTGAAACTGTTGAAACTTGGAGACATTGAATTTTGACTTTATAGTTGAACGTTTTGTATTTCATTGGAGCATCTTCTTAATTGGATGGATTGCAATCTAAATTTGTCTTTAAACCAATAAATGAATAAAAATCTATTAATAACGTATATAAAACAAATATATACTGCCTCATTTGAGGATCTTGATTAAAACTATGGACCTTCAGTGACATCAATAGTACTATTGATGTCACTTCAGGTCCATAGTTTTAAAACCAGATCCTCTCATTGCAGTATATATTTGTATACTATTAACTACAGGGCCCCACTTTTTTTTAAATACAATCCCTACCAGGGATTTTTGTTTAATAGTCCAATAATTTTTTATTTTGCCTTTAGCTGACTTTACTTTTACTTACTTTGAAATGACCTTCAACTGAAATTCACTTTCCTTAACTTCTTTCTTCTTCTCTGGCTTCCTTTTCCTTGATCTCTTTTTCCTTTTCTCTTCATTATCAGAGTCTCTTTTTGAATCATCTTCATCATTTGATGTCACATCAACATCCCCTGTTTGGTCATGGCCTTTTGACCTTTCACCTTCACCAGACTCTTTTCTATTCTTTCTGCTCCCTATTTCCTCTTCAGCATCAGATTCAGTGAGTTTTCTCTTCCTAGATTTCAAAGTTTCTCTATCTTGACTTTCATCCTTTTCTTGACCAGTTTGCATTTTAGTTTTCATATCTCCTTCAGAATCTTTAGTCCTTTGACTTTTAGATTTCCTTTCTTCTTTATTTTCTACATTATCTCCTGCCTCATCCACCTTTCTCCTTTCTGATTTCTTCTCTTCTTGCTCTGTTTTTCCCTTCTTTGTTTTCTGTGAATCGTCGCTGTGGTGGCGCTTTCTTCTCTCCCTCTCCGGTTTACCATCACTTGATTCACTTTCACGATGTTTCCTCTTCTGCCTCTTGTGATTGTCTGATTTATTATCGTTTTCGCTGTATGATCTCTTCCTGTGTGAAGTTCTTGATATATTGTCCTTGTCTTTTGTCTTGTCTTCTTTGTCCTCATCAATGGGGACATAACGACCACCTTTGGTCTTGGGGAACTTTCCAATTAGATCTGAATCTTCATCTGGAGGATTATTCAGCATCTACAAATAAAATCAGAAACAAAAAATGGGAAGTTACTTGATGGCAGGAATATAGTTAAATTCTGGCAAAAACAAAAAACTCTAAGGATACAAAAAAAATTAGGAGGAAACAAATGATAAGTTACTATACCACTGTTTTAGGGATAAATAAATAAATGCAAGAAACCTGAAATTAGCAAAAAAAATTCACACTATGCAGTATGCACCCATTACAAACAAATTCCACAAGCTTTTTTTTCCTCAAAAATTTTCTGCCTTAATTGTTTCATTTGCCCCACTTTCAACTGCTCATTTTGAAATTCCTTGCGCTGACAGCAAATATATCAGGCCGAAAAATAAATTTGGTCTGATATCGGGATGGAATCATTTATGTATACAATAATTGTATTACCAGGATATTGGCTTAATGTTTAATGTATAATAGAGAGAAAGTTTATTTTCATTAAAGAAACATTTTTACTGATAATATATCAAACAAACAAAGCTAACTTGAATGCATTGATAGCTAACTTTTGAAACATACTTCATTCAAACACGCTACAAAGTTGTACCTTATCTTGTGTGTTGTACAGCATAAATGCGCTTCAGTAAACGCTGTGGAAACCTGTAAATGTGTAAATGTAGACTTTGCAACCAAAAAAGTAGATAATTTCACTAAAAAATAGATTCTACACACTAAAGTACCAAGAAGTTATGTATTTCACAGATTCAGTATTCTTGTTGGTAAGATTTTCTGCTGTCATAAGCCGCAAAAATTACCAGTACAAATTCACAATTTACTTGACAAGAAGTATTGACTATTCTCACCTCACAAGCTTTTGTGGCCTCTTCCGGAGTCTTGAATTCAACAAATGCAAACCCCTTGATATCACCTGATGATTTATAGCGTGGGAGACTAACATATTCCACAGAGCCACACACTCCAAACACTCTACGTAGCCAGTCATGATCCACAAACTTTGGCAGACATTCCTACATATAATAATAAAGGTACATCAAAAGTTGCACAGAATTGAAGTAACTTTGTAACCCTTTTTGTAGACCTCATACTACTAATCAAATTTTATTGCACAGGAGTCCTATAGGCCAAACAAACATTTAAGGACAGTGTAAACAAAAATACAGAGTGAAAGGCCCATCGTTTGTAAACAATTGCAATGCCTACCTTGAACATGCATTTTTATATTTTGTACTGCATACAAGAGGGGGACTGTGATTTTGAAATCAACACCCAAAACTAGGCCTATTTTGTACCAAATATACCTTGGGTTTTCTGAATCCACATAGCAAAATCATTTGTCGGCCAATGTGTTACATAACTCTGACATCACAAAGCAGTTCAAATATGTATTTTGTTAAAAGAAAAATTCTGGTATGTGCGGGGTTACTTTGGCACACCCAAAATAAAAAGATTTGTTGTCAAGTTTTGGGTTGATAATTTCTAATTGGGATAAAGAGAACAACCAATTGTCCTACTATACAATCCTATATGTATTTAGGATTGAAATAAAACACCCTGCCCTACAGGATTTTTTTCATATTTTAGCGTTTAGATCCACCAAAAAAAATATTGGAGAAATAATGATTGTCTCACCAAGAAGGTGTGTATTTAATCATCAATCAATCAATCAAATCTCTTTATTCACAATATCAAACATGTATAAAAAACAATGAAAACATATAGAAAAGACAATGATATTGTGGGAAAGGTCAAAAGGCCAAAAAGGCCTGAAGGGACCATCCCCTGAAAAATAAGGTCATACAAAACATATACAAAAACCAAACAAAGCACTTAAGGGGGAAGGCGTGCACCAAAGTCAACAAAAATCATAACTGGCAATGATGCTGGATTTATAAGTATTTTTAAAGTTTTTGACTGATTTACATTGTTTTAGATTTATTTCAAGCGTATTCCATAAAATCGGTCCTGTTGTGCGAATTGCACGATCAGAAAACTTTTTCTTTGTTTTGTTGATACTATAATCTGAAGCATTTCTAGTTTGATTCTTATGAACTTGGTTTTGTTTAATGAAATATTCTGAAAATATAATTGGGAGGCGCTTTGTTTGATGGACATAAAAATACCTAGTTCCAGTTTAAATGTATCACATATGTTCTGAACATTGTGTTTTTTTAACAGTGGTCCTATGTGGGCTCTATAATGCTCACATGAAATTGTTCTGATAGCCCATTTTTGTAACTTAATAACTTTATCTAAATAGGTCTTACATGTATTTCCCCAAATGAGAACACCGTAATAAATGTAAGGCAATATAAGAGTACCATATAAGGAATGTAAAATATACTCTGGTACATAGTGTTTGAGTTTAGTAAGCATACCAACATTTCTTGAGATGGTCTTGGATATTGCATCAATATGTTTTTTCCAAGTCAAGTTTTCGTCAATTGGGCTTTTCCAGAAATTAATGGTACACCCCCTAAAGAAGGCATGGGATTCCCAAATATTTTGCATGAATTTCTCAGTGGGAAATCCAAAAATAAATCAACGTTTTCCCTCCATGATGGTAAAGAAGGCATGGGTAATTCAGTGCATATTCCCAAAATATTCACAATTTTTTGATCAAATGGGTAAAGAAGACACGGAAATTCCCAATTTTCTGACTTAAGATGGAACATACCCCTAAAGAAGGCATGAAAATATCAAACCTGGAATTCCCAATTTTTCCAGAAAAAATTTGGATGCCTTCTTTAGGGGGTGTACAGTTAATTTCTGGAATAGCCCATTATAACTCCCAGAAATTTAGTATGAGCTACTCTTTGTAACGAAACGTCATTCAGAATAACATTGATCTGTTTTTTAATTTCGTTAAAGGATTTGTTTTGTATGTCAGAAGTATATATCTTCTTCCGGTTTAAAACTTGAATCTGAATACTTATTAGTTAAATGTGTAGTTCCTAAAATCATGTAATTTGTTTTGTTAGCATTCATAGACAGTTTGTTTGCTCTTAACCAATTATTTATCTCGTTTAATTTTTCATTGATTTTATTCATTTTTGGGGTTTAATGGAAGTGAACAAGCCAATTTATCTGTGATAGGGTATTAGTAGGTTATTTTCTATTTGCTGTTCCTTTTCAGACACAGGACAGAAAAAGACAGAAAAATGGGGTTACATTGGCCCACCTACATGTAGTAACTCTGCAGTTATACCTTAGATATTGTTATTATTAAATATTATTTCAAGAAAAGGTCATAGGAAGTGCCAGACTTACCAATCATTGTGGGTATCATGCATTTTGCTGGTACTTACAACCACCCGTATATGGTCATTTTCACAATCAATGGTGTAACATCTGTCTCAGAAGGGTCAAATTTTCAAACCATATTTATCATCCTTTTTTCATTCAATTAATGTTAAAAAATGTTCAAATTTAGGAAATTTTAATGTTCTGAAGCTTAAACTACATCCTTTCTATGAAATGAATGGTGCCGACTATGGTCCAAAGGGCAAATTGCAACAAGATGAGTATTTTTTAAAGCTGGTATGAAGTTTGCAAAATAAAGGAAGAATTAACTACAAAAAATGTTTTTACAGTTTGGAATAGATTGAAGTTTAACGGGAGACACAAGTTTGGGTATATACCGGAGGGCCCTTAGAAATTTGAACATTTGAATTGCCATTTTTACAGGAAATTCTGAACTCTATGGATATTTTTTATTTTAAAATACATTCCCAGAGGGAACACTAATTCAAATTCTCATCGTTAACTACCCTTTGTGGGGATATCTTACCATACAAGTTTCAAAGAAATCCAATTTAGTTTTTGTAATGTTGACATTTCCTAAGTATTTGTTTCGGAGGTTACATTTGTTAACAATTTTAAGCAATAATGAACTAAACCAAAAAAATATTGATGCCATTAGGTTATCAAAGTATTCCTGGGTTTAAATAATTCACTCTACAAGAAAAATAAGTAGCGAAATAAACATCTTGTTGCTACTGGAATTTACAAATTGAAAATTCAACATTGATGCAGAAATGTTGTACATTGGCCAGTTTCGGAGGTTACATATTTTTGTTAACAATTTTGAAATGTTTAGAAAAATTAATAAATTTTATGTCATCTGCAATGTACATGACTAAGTGATTAATTTTAATACTAAATAAACCAAAACCTTGGACACTTGGGAAAGAAAAGACAACAATTATTGTTCTGTTTGTTTCGGAGGTTACATTTTGTTTCGGAGGCTACAGGTGTTAACGGAAAGTAAAGATTGGCTCTGAAATTATGGTGTTTTAATGCATTTGCCCAATTTACTTTCAAACAAGTTAGGAGTGTTTGTCGCAACATTTTAATGAGTTCCAAGGTATGTTAACAGTATTCATTTAAAAAGCTGATCAGTAAACAGTTTGTTTCAGAGGTTACAGCGGTGTTAACGGAAAATTTAACATTTCATTGGCACATACTCAAGAAATCCTTTTAAGTTGTTAGATTAAAAAGATTTTGTGTGTAACTTGAAGTACCATTACTAATGTTTAAATTATAATAACAAGTGAACAAATTCAGCTTGATTTAGTACCAAAAGTGACCTGCTAGATGTGGTTATCAATTGTTAACGGAAAATGTAACCTCCGAAACTTCAAAGTTCATCGTCTCTGTCCACAGAAAATAAATCGAGCTGATGCTGAAAAATATACCAGCAAGAAAGGTTGAACACTTGTCTATAACTACAAGGAAAAAAACTGGAAATTTAATCCAATACAATAAAATAACAAGTTGTTAGAAATAGGGTGTGCAAAAAGTGAGACAGCTGTAAGAGCATAAAGCGGGTACATCTTGGGCCATAAAATCTGAAAAGAAAAACACCTAAAGTTTGTTAAGCTACCTGAGGTAGGCTTTACCTAGGACAGTTTCCTGGCAAAAACTCACAGAATTCTACCTCTCGGTTACCAAGCTACAGATCAAAAAGTGCCAAATTGAAAGTTACACCATTGATTGTGAAAATGACCATATGCAAGTTCGGACAGTATGATAGAATTGTGGTTTAAGTTTGGTGGAAATGTGCAATTCATTTTTAAAAATACTTAAAAGGGCCACACAAATCCCAGTTAGGAGTTACTTTGCAATACCCCATAATTACACTAGGGTTAAACCTGGTTTATAACGTGTGGGCCAAAGTAACCCCATCGCAGGGTTACATTGCCCACCCGACACTTCAAAGAAAAAGAGGACTTTCACATACATTTTTTTCAAAAGAAAAAAACATGTGAAAGCCCAAGTTAAGTGCTATGATAATATAACAAACTCAAGAAAAAGTACCTTCCATTACATTGAAAAAAAGTCAAATGCAAAAAACGTGGGTCAGAGTAACCCTGGTTTACAGTACACAATGTTATGGTCCAAAATGTGTGTTTTGATTTATTTTAGATATAAATTACACATTTTAATTGTAGTAGAGCTTTTTCCCAAAACGTAACACTTCTGATGGTACTCTTATTTATAATCTTACTCATAATTTTTTCAAAGTAACAACTTAAATTTAAGTTCCATGGCTAACAACACTATTACATGGGTTCGTATATGAAGAGTTTGTTTCCAAAAGGGCCTAAATCCACTTTTTATAGTTTTGAGAAAATCAGCAAAAACTTATTCCTTGTTATGGTAAAATCATTTTGAAGTTTTTACTGCATTAAATGTTAGGCGTTAGCACTCTGACAAAACTGAAACCACTCACGGCAATCAGAGCTTTATAATATACTTTTATAGAGAGTTTTATTTTCACTATGGAGTGGATTTAGGCCCTCTTGGAAATAAACTATGGATTTAGGCCCTTTTGAAAACAAACTCAGATTTTTGTGTACTGGTAAACTCTATGAAAGCAACTTTTGGGAAAAATGGCTTGGTTCCATTAAACTACTACTACAGTACTACACTGTGGCAGCAATAACTCAATTTTGACCCAAAGTGGATTTAGGCCCTTTTGGAAACAAACTCTTCATATGCAGTCTGGTATCTCCCCTCTATATCTATGTATGCATCAAGACTTACCACATAGACAGTGACATCATCTGGGTCATATTCTGGCTCTCCTAGAGGAACTTTTCTTCTGATCATGGATTTGTCATCATTTAGCTGAAACAAGTACACAATTGTTATAATTTAAAGAATGGTCCGCATCAACATATTTTAAATGTACAGTAGTTCAGTGGTAGGCAAAGACATAATTGTACTCGCATCATTCGCATCTACCTTTGGCATATAATCAATTAACTATTATCCAAAGCTTCAATGACTAACAACAAAATGACTGCAAGTTCAGGTTTCCCTTTTAAGATTCCTTCAATGCAAAAATTCAATTATCAAGGAAAGCGACTCTGAAGCCACCACTTCAATTACATCGGATCAGTTTCCTTAAGCTTAGTAATAGTATACATGTCACTCATGAATCTCTGGTTTGACATGAGCGTTGAAGCTATCTAATCAGCTGGAAAATATCTCCTGAGGATAATGGCACCTACAATTGCATGGTAGTTATTATGCTGCTATCATACTTAATGTCGCCTTACAAATTTTGTAGCTCTGCCGTCTCCTTCATTTCACACTTTTGTAGCTTTGCAGCTATGCCGCTTCATGTCGCCTTGAAAATTGAATTCGTTTCAACTCAGAAAATCTTTCCGTGCGATAAAAAATTTCCCGATATCGATTATCTCAGCAACGTCACGCAGCGACAAAACCACAAAGCTACATGAGTATAAAAGCAGCATCAAGATGTACATATCTGTTCAATATTGACCATACAAAATAAGCAACTTTAAACTGTTTAAAGCAGCAAATCTACCTCACCTCAAGCAAATCTGATGTACTGATGGCCTGCGCTATGAGACTAGGATCTGAACACAAGACCTGCATGCGATTGAAGCTGGCTAGGATTTCTATGTCTACATCTAGGAAATAGGGAAAATAAACAGATGGTCAATGTAAAATATCAGCAAATGTGATGTACTAACTATTAGTACTATTATAACATGCAATATACTCCAAAGCAGCCACTGACCTATTAATAATTGGGCTGTATAGCACTTTTGAAGAACACATTTTAGTATTTCCATTCGTGGGGTTTTTGGAGCCCATGCTTGTTGCTACACTCCTATAAAATCAAAGGCCACAAAATTCCATTAATCTTAAAATCCAAAATCAAATTCTCAAATTTATTCAAAATCTGAAGTGAAAATGATTAAAATGTTGAACCTTTCAATATGTTGTTATAGGTAAATAAAACCTATAATAATAATAATAATAATAAATAATTTGAACAAGCTTTGCACACAAGTGTGTTTAATTGCAAAACATCAAGTGACTTCACAATCGTAAATGCATTCAACACGCAACCACTGGGACCGAGTGTCAGCTTTTAAGCTGTGAAACTTAAAAGTTTCTGCAAAGCTATCATCAATAGTTGTTTGACAAATTATTTATGTACATTGTGCAATATCACTTTATAAGTGCCAGCAGGAAAATTGAGAATATTCTCAACTTTCCTATAGCCGGTGAATCACAACATTATTTTCGTCCCTCCATGTCAGTTCGGGGGAACTCACAATTCAGATACAATCTGAATTTATCCCACATATCAAAAATCTATCAAAATTCTGATACCTGTATCAGATATAGGATAATTAAGGAGGGTATCCCAATTCTGATACGCCTGTCAGTGGCACAGGTAACAAATCAATAGCGCAAGCTGGCAAGTACATGTAGAAAATCTTTCTTGCATCAATGATAAATGTACAAATGTACCTGTGAAAATGTCATTTCCATCTATACAAATTCCATTGAACAGTATTGAAACATGTCCTGACCACAGAAAGCAACATAATTTGGTGAAAACTTTGTTAAGAATTAGATGATGATAATGTTATTGACTTTATAACATACTATGATGCACGGCGAAGCTGAAAATATTCAGTGCCCCGTTCATTGCCATGATTGCCGTGCACAGGAAATGATGACGTACGTAGCTGAAACCTTGCTTTGGCTGTACTATTTCAGGGATCATCTAGAAGAATAGGGAATTTCCCATCGCGAATTGAGTGCATGTACGTAATTTGACCAGTTTCAGTTGTTACTTTTTATCATCCAAAATCAGATACGTATCCGAATTGTGAGTTCCACCGAACTGATGTGTGGTGATGGTAGAAAAGTGTGACATTTTTAACATGTCTTTATATTTATATACATGTAGAATGACTTACATCTATCTTGAGACTTGCTGATTTCTTGACCCAAAAATCGATCTTTTCTGAGATTAGCATCACTAAAGTAGAACTCTACTTGCTGTCTTATACTCTTGAGAACCTGTTTGTTCCGTTTGCGTTTCTTCTTGTCCTCAGCATTACTAACATCCATGGCATCCATAGCTGCACAATCTGGAAATGTAGAAAGTAGAAAGGCATAAGGCCTACACATTAGGCCAAAAATATTGTTTGTACTCCGATGAAGTACTTACGTACGAAACGTCAGCAATAGTATTTTCTTATTAAAACATCGTGGAAACACACATTCTAGTTTCATTCTTCATTTATATATTGTTGTTTGGCCCTTTTCCAACCAACTCTAATTTCAAAAAACTGGGAAAAAGTTTTCATTGTTCAAAAGAATTTTACCCTAATTTCCAAATTTCCAGAAAAACCTTTTTCTTTTCAATTTTTACAGGCAAAGTAGTTCAGCAAATAAGTATTTAAAGGGGCAATTCATGATCCACTTTTCATCCTCAAGGTCACTTCTATCAAAGTTGAGTTTTTTTAGCTAAGAGTCCTTGACTGCTGTATGTTAAAATCCCAAACCATTCTTTCAAATGTGCTTGCGTTTTTGAGAAAAGTGAGAAAAATTGTCATTTTCTCATTATTGTCGGGGCCCTAACAGTAATTACAACACATTAGCCTATGGAGATTTTTTAAATGCTGAAATGCTTGTAACTTGAAAACGAATGGTCGGAATTAAAGCAATACTATAAAGTGTTAAAAATGAAGCGCCCCCTGTCACCCATGACTTTTGATTTTTTGGGGGCTTATTGGGTTTGTTTTTGGTAGATATGAATACCTTCCAAATGATTTGGCTCCAAGATGCTTACTTTTTCTGTTATGGCTATTTGTTGAATTAAATTCGGGATCCCGAATTTAATTCCACTCGGGATCCCGAATTTAATTCCACATGTAGTATAGGAAAGCATGCATGTGCTTTTTATCCTTTTTTGGTGGGAAAACAATTTTTTTCATAAAATACACTTGAAAACGATTTTAGATAGTCACATTCCTCCATTTTATGCTGTTTTTAATATAAACCATTTTTGATCAAAATCTTATAGTATTGCTTTAAAGGGGCAATTCATGATCCACTTTTCACCCTCAAGGTCACCTAGAGCTATCAAAACTGAGTTCTTTAGCTTATAAGAATCCTCAAGTGGTATATATGCTATGATCCCCAAACCATTCTTTCATATGTACTTGTATTTTTGAGAAAAGTGAGAAAATGTGTCATTTTCTAATTATATTATTGTTGGGGCCTCGACAATAAATACAACACAGTAGTCTATGGGGATTTTCAAAATGCTGAAAAGCTTGTAACTTGGAAACGAACGGTCGGAATCAAGTGAAATTTTCAGTATACATTTATGTTGTACTCTTCTTTTTATTTAGCTAGAAAAAAGGCCACATCAAAATCATGAATTGCACCTTTAAGAGAAATTTTCAGCATGCATTTATGTTGTACTCTTCATTTTATTTAGTAAAAGAGGGGACAGAATATTATACACAATTGTCCTTGAGTGGGTAGTATGAGCTCTATGGGTGTGAGTGGGTCAAGGTAGGGCTTAATCAAATGTCTTCTGGGTCAAGTAAACCCTGTGACCTTTCAGACTATACATGCCAGCAAATTATTTCATTTTATAAAAAACATTACTATACAAAAGTTATGAATTGCTACCCAGTGGGCACAGATCAACTTCTCAACCATTTGAATTTGTAACAATGACAACAACAGCGCTCGACAAGTCATATCCCCAGTAATCTCGCGCTACGCGCTCTACATCCCCCTTTATGACAGAATTTATTTCAAATAAATATCGGAGAGCTCTGTAAAAGCTATATTTTTTGGCCAAATTTGAGGATATTTCAGGACCTGTTTTTCTACCACAACTTCACCATTTCTTAACCATCAGTCACCATCCCAGGATAGCCAAGTCGGCTTTTAGGGATTAACACATCAAGCACCATTTGTCACTAGTGTAGCCAGGATCTGCATTTTATGGTTGACCCGGGGTGCGGAAGGGGCAAAAAAGGCAAAATTGGGCTGAAGGTTTTGGCATCAAACCCGGGATGTGCACACTAGCTCCCTCCGCACCCCCCCTGGCTACGCCAATGATTTCAGATGGTTGACCTCTCATTTTGATGTATTTTGTTGAAATGAATCTCATCTTCTTTGAACATGCCCAATGAAGTTCCATCTTTTTTCCCTACCTACGGATCCTCTTATTTTTCAGCTTGTTACAAGAAACGAACAATTATTTATCCTGAAAATTTTACTTGATTCCAGCTATTCGTTTTCAAGTAACAAGCTTTTTGGCAGTTAAAAATTCCCATAGGCTACCGAGTTGTAATTACTGACAGGGGGCCCAGAGACTGCACTGCAGTAATTAAAATGCACATTCATGCATTTTAACTTATAAATTCGGTTGATTTGTGGTTGAGATCAGGTTGAGATATCAACGTTGATAAAAAGTTGAATTAAGATTGAAATTTTGGTTGATATTCGGTTGAAATGAGGTTGAGATGGTTGAATTTTGGTTGAATTATAGTTGAATTGCAGTTGAGGAAGTTGAATTTTGGTTGATCATTGTTACAAATTCAACTCATTTCTCAACCAAATTTCAACGTTGAGGAAGTTGAGGTATCAACGTTGATTCAAGGTTGAGAAGTAAATTTGTGCCCACTGGGTAGACAAAATGAAATGTGTAAAATAAAAACCCTCAAAATAAAATTCTGAAGGAGAATGTTGAGCCCATACTATGGCAACTAAATGGTAATTTGACTGAGGATGCGGCTGTCGAGTCAGTCAAGCGTTGTTCTTTGCTTATGCACAATTTGGCACTCACACAGCGTCGGTTTAGGCATGGCACCCGCGTGGCGCAATCCCCTAACTTAGCCGAATTTTTAGGGTGCAAATAGACTAGTTTCCTATCTGTACTTTTACTAATCTATGGTTGAGCCTGATGATATGTATTCACTGCCCAGTGGGCACAAACCATTTAATTCTCAATGTTGATTCACTGAACATTGATAAATTTGTCTGTGCCCACTGGGTGTAGATTACTTTGATCATTGTCTGATAGTGTTAAAATAGCTACATTTGACTTTAGAGGGCTCGCTTTTTTGCCAAAAATTGTGGCCAGGAGCAGGGGGGAAGGATGATGTTGCCATGGCAACGGAAAAAAAAATATCGGCAACACGCTCTTTTAATTAATAGCGATATTTGCCCATGCTCGAATATGACGTATATTGTACCAAATGCAAATCATAACAAACAAGGGACAAGGACGGTTTCCTCGTAATGTGTGGATTAGACAAGTACCCTTAAAATATATTATTTTTCAACTTTATTTTGACTGCCTTTTGGGCAATTCCATATGATGTTATGTGAAACTGAATTGTTTGTTTTTGTTTATTAATTGTTTAATTAGAGAAGCTTAATATTGAAATCTTTGATTGCTACAGAAAGGGACTTTTTCTGAAAGATTCATATTTTGCAATTTTAGGTGATTTCCCATTCTATTTTAATAGGCAATTGATTGCATGAAAATATCAGGTGATCATTGGGAATTCCCCAAAGTTTCAGAAATAGAGTTGTTTACTTGAAAATATAATTACTTTGGAAATTCCCTCACATAGAGAACTGTACAAATTATTATTGTTAAATATATGAACGATGTCGTTGGGGAATTTTGAGAAAATGTTGAAACTGTAGCACGGCCTGATCAGATTTGGTCAGAAGTTGACTTTACTGATCGGAGTGAAATGGACTCGATCTGTTTTGTGTGGATGGATTCAAGTTGCGCAGTTATACAGATAAAGTTGAATTGACTTAACTTTTTGACAACTTCAGGAGAAGTTGATTTTGGTGGATAATTTTACAGAGGAGTGGAGTTTGCTAATTAAACTACGAAAGGAGATTGGAGATAACGATAGTTGGAGGATTAAAGACAAACTGTTATTTTAATATTTAATTCCCGAGTGGATTATGTGCGTTGGATTCAGCTTTTAAGCCAAGTGGAGCTTCGTTTAAGGATTGCTGAATTGTTGTTTGGAAATCGCCATTTGATTTCCCAAGGAAACTTTTGGATTAAACCAAAACAAATATTAAAGTTTTAAGAAAGTTTTCAGATAATTCTTTTCAGTGTATTTATTGTATTTCATTTAAGAACCCGAAAGGTGATTTTGGCCTTGGTCATTTAACATCTCTGACCGTAACAATGAGAAGAGGCAAAAATGGAAAATTTTAAAAATCATTATATCCAATTTTATTACATGTTTTAGATTCACAACATCCTATATTTATGAGAAAAGAAAACCGTTTGTTTGTAACTTTCAAACACTTTCTCTCCTGCAGAAAAAAACTTTTTCAGTCAAAGGGTATAATCTACATTGAAGACAATTCGTTCCTACACGTCTCTAGCAGACACAAATTCATAGTTAGGAATAGGTATTTTCAACACTTGGAACTCGATCTCTCCCACATCATGTAGACTTTACTTCTCGATATAAAATATTATCGACTTACTGTGCTCCATTGAAGAATGGTTAATTTTGCCAATTTTTTTGAAGTCTCATTTTGAACAACTCTCATCATGAAAAATGTGGGAAATATGCTCTTGCACACCTTAGTGGGTTGCATAAGCCATAGGCCATGGTAGTCAAGGAGTTTACCAAACATAAACTTGTGAAAATTCATGATCATTTTTATGTAAACAATCACCTAAAATTATCAAATGCATGATCAAAGTACACATTTTGATTTTTTCAATCAACAAACACTCGTGTAGATACTCATTAATCAGGACAAGTAACGACTAACGTTTTACAGAGTTAAGTAGTTGTGCTCACCCAACTTTATGGTCGGTTATTTTTACTTGAAAGGCTTTACTACGTCTTACCTAAAGTTGGGCTTTATTTATATTCCAAAACCGGGAGTTTCATTTTCACGAATTTCAGCCTCATCTAATGTCTCCGTTCGGACTAATGCTAATGCCCAATG
>JXSR01S005692.1:189028-201863 GCA_000969725.1 Ophiothrix spiculata | reverse complement strand
AAGTCTGTATTTTTCTCACTGCCTCATACTTCCGTTTGATACAACTTTTCTCCAACATTATAACAAAATCTCACTTTATTTCGATAGGTATCGACAAGCTCCCGACAGCCCTATCCGCTGAAAAGGTCATGTCTGTCTTAATAGTGAACAACTACAGCTAAACGCAAATGAAAGCATTTTACTAGAAGTCCGACCTTTTGTATTTTGCAACCTGTGTGTTTTGCTGTAGTTGAGACCAGCCGTAAATGCAGCCTCTTGTCATTTTCATTTTTTTAAATATTTGCAAAGACCACGTTATAATGATTAAAATAACACCTCAATGAATTTCACTCGATTTCCAGAAGTCAAGTTATGGTCCGTCAAAGGTTGTCAGGGAGTAAAATTTATAACTGAGATAAACGCGTTCAAATATCAGTAAGACCTATATTTTCTGTTGATCGTCCTCAAAAAACACAGATATATTTCATATTTTCGGTCATTTTCTTGAAGTGAAATGTTTTCTGGTGGTTTGAAGTAAGCACAAGGATCGTAAATTTGTCAAAAAATCTATTTCGGCAAATTACGACCTTGTCATGTATTTTCACCTGTAGCGCAAAACGAAGTTTGCATTTACGGCTCGTTTGAGATGGAAATATGATATTGCTTTTTAGTTTGATGTAAACATGCTCTTGTGTTCTGGGTGCTGGTTTTTTATACAGCGCTATTTTTGAAGATCAACGCGCGTTTCAGCAATAAGAATACGAATAATAAAGAAACTCGTGCAGTTTGGCAGCGCAAGCAGGACCAGTGGCAAAATTATTTGTAGTCAATATCACTACAAGTATTCGGGATTATGCTAATTACGCATCGGGCTTTCCTGATGAAAGTAAAACAAGAAATCAAAAAGACGTAGGTACATAATTGTTATATGTAATACATGTAAATGAAAAAAAAAAACAGAATAGTCGACTGCACTTTTAAAACAAGTCACCTTATTTACATTTGCTTAGGTATTGGGAAGTTCATTTCGAATTAGACTTGAAAAGTCACTTGGGTACATGGTATAGGCGTTAGTAAAGACTCCCAAAAAAGTATCGCCTCGTCTCGAAAAAATGGCTCGTGTGCAAATATGGAAGTCGCAAACGTAATTTCAAGACTTTGTGTACAAGCGCTGGAATTTCAGCTTTTATTTGACACCCTTTTTATGACAATTGACTGAGAAACATCTATAGATGTTCAATATGTTTTACTTTTCCATTTTATTTCAGAACAATTCATAAATCGTAAGACTGAAACAGCAATTCTTAAGATAAGAGGCTACGCCTATCACGCTGTCAAGTCAGTTGACCTCGGGGTTCTCTTTCCACGTTTATAATTATCAATCATTGTGAATCTATCAAATTTTTTTTCTTATGCGATTGTTTACCCGAAAACTTTGTATTGGCCACTGGGCAGAGGGTAGGTAAAACATTAAATCAGTGATCATTTCTCCGACAAGTACCACAAACATACATAATACTATATCGTACAACCGCGATACATGATGTTTGACTATAGACCCGAAATAGGAATGTAGGTTTCCTAATCTGACTTAAAAATAAATGAGCAATTTTATTTGCTATGCGACCACTATATCTTATAATGCATAATAGTCACGTGACTCATTTTACAGATGTCACATTAAACCAATTAAAGTTTCTTCCAGTCATCAAATTAAAGTCTCCTGATGTCTTCATAATCAAATCTGCAGAGCCAGGTGCTCCAATATTGCCAAAGAAATGACAATAACATTCAGCTAAGAGCCTGAATTGACTTTTATTTGAACTATATAAAGGCAAATCGGTTCAATGTAAATAAAATCTAAAGGGTAGTTGACTATACTTAAGAGACATGACAGGCAATATTATCAATATCCTTCTGCAAAAATATTCAATATGTGGACGGATTATTGTTATCGTTTTGCTGAAAGACCAAGAATAATGAATAAGATGTACTTTACATTTAATTGCATTATTTGAATAAAAAGAATACAGAAATACAGAATGGGTACATTTTCAAAGTCAGATCACATTTTAAGGCATATTTTTCAACTTAACACAATTTTTAATAATGAGGCGAATAGGTCGCAGTTACCACCTATAGCTCACATATTTGTCAATTACAATGTGGTGGCTTTCTTAAAACTTTTTAATACTAAATAACAACCAGGCAAAAACTACGGTGTATCGAGGAAAAATCCACGCCAGAATCTGTTGTACTACGCCTGTCAAACTCTTGTGCAGTTGACTTGCAGCTAAAAAAGTATGCCATAAAACAAGACTTGTTGACTTTAATGGATCAAAATTACATTTACTTTTAAAAGGTTATGTCATACTTTTGTGTTCAACTTTTACAAAGATATGCCAAAGTAAGTTAGCTACGATAATACTGCCGAATGGCGGGATGTTTTATTATTAAAGTTAAATATGATTATAAATCAATTATTTCTATTTGGCATTCTGGTGCTTTTTAATCCTAATGACGACAATTTACCAGGGTTGAAGACATATGAAATTTTACGTAAGCAACCTAGAAAGCAAACGAAGATTACAAAGAGTACTTTGTAGCCTTCAGAGATTTAATTTGAAATCGAAATAAACGACCTACTAGAATCATATACATGAAGCCAGATATTTAAAATCAGTTACCTGAATTTACTTTTTGAGTGATGATACTTTACGGATCATTATGATTATAGTAATGTTTTGAATCATTATAATCTTAGTAATGTTTGTATTTGTCGAAACAATGTGTATAAATGTAACAGTGAGTTAACATTGAGTTGTCGAATACTTATTTGCACATAAGGACAATGAACCTGTTAGCTTTCTTCAGAATTCAAGTAACTTTTCAAAATTACATTAGACAGTTCTCATTAGTTTAAAATGATTGTATGGCGGTGGGTATACGAGTTTAATAAGACCAGTTATGAGGTTTTTAGAAACGCCTGTATAAGCCAGCTGAACAATTATTTCAAACATTAGCACAGGCAAATATAATACGGCTAGGATGAAACTTATCACTGACTGGGACCCATTATTACAACCAACTATAGAATTAACACAAACAAATCTTTTGATGTCTAGGTGTTATTTCTAAGCTGAGAGTAAGATATTACCTTTTCAGATTTGTAATTGCTTTAAAATGATCAGAAAAAATGATTGTTACGACTTCCATTTATGATCGTGATGATTGCGCATATCAATTTTCGAGGTTATCCTACCACCGACTAGTCATCCATTTATTTTCTTTCATCATATTTAGCCATCCATTTATTTTTCTTTAATCATACACTCTCTATTAATGTGTGTGTGATGCCATAAATGAAGATGACGTCCGCTACATGGCTTATCATAAAATGTTAACTGACCCGACAGAAAAAACATGTGGAAGCTTACAACTACTTTCCGTTGCCGAAAGCATATTGTAAAAAACGCTGTACTAGATATACGTCAATGTGGAGAGGAGTGATGCCACAAGAATGCAATAATAAGGAAGTCAAAGAGGAAAACAGAATGTGTCTTTATAAGCGCCTCGAGTGATTCTACCATTGTTTGTCAAATGTTATTTTGTATTTTGTTTACTGAGCCATACTGTAAACAGTAAATGGAGTATGTATCCATGATGCTTTTGAGCCAGGTGAGATAATGAGTATTTTCATATAAATGGATATCAAGACATTGTAGCACAGAGAATGAAATCCATTATCCATGTCAGGACCGACATTAGGTATTACTCAGTAAAAATATATGAAGTATCATCCCTGTAATTCTTTCGCATTTACAAGTATCAATTTTATTTCTTAATCAAAACAATATATATTATTTTGTACAAATACAGCATTGATAACGTTATTTGTAAGCCCACATTTTAAAGTTGCATTTCATAATAACCTGACTCGATGCTATATACATTACTTTGATTTTTCAGATAACATTATAATATGACTATGTGTTTTGCTGATGTAAAGACATTGAAAGTATTTTAGAGAATTGTTTGTTCCGCTGAAACCAATATATGTCATAGCAATTGTTTAGGTTTGTATATCAAATTGACTAAACTACCTGATTGTCTCACCAAAGTAACAGATTTAAGTACATGTAGCATATGAGAGTATCATGAAGATCCGTACTTTGATTTGAAAATGTTGACCTGTTTCAGTTAAAGATGAACTTAAAATATAAGAGGGGAGCTTGTAATACAGAGGTTGTAGGTTCGAGCCCGTGCGGTTTTCGTCTCCTTGTTTCCTTAGGCAAGAAACTTTACTCTACTTGCTTCGTGGTTCGGACGTCACGTAAAGCCGTTGGTCCCCTGTACGAATAGACTCCTACATGGGGTATGCATCTCATGCAAGTACTTGTATCATTGATTGATTGATTGATTGATTGATTGATATCGCTTTATGTTAGGTACAGGTTAGGTAAGATTTGTTTGGATTGATTGTGCTCTAACTGGTTACAGAATATCATATTCTACTCATTTCAAGTTCTGCATTATTTTCTTTAGCTTTAAGTCTAATCTCACAAATCGGACCAAAGTAGATTTAAAGGGCTTTCTTAAATTCTTCATATCTTTGGACTGGAGTGGTAAAATCAAAAAGAACAAAAAGCATGTTGTTGAGTAATAACTCCGCTTTTGAAAAACATATATTACTATGATTTAATCTTTTGGCAACTATTTTTAATATTTGTTATTTGCTCGTTGCACTAATATTGGGACAAGCTGTATATAAATTGTATCTACACGGACATAAAGACTCAGTCACACACAAACATACAGCGCCAACAGTGCGCCTCGCGTACACTGTTTTGGTCATACATATGCATGTATGTCTATGGCCAAAACAGTGTACTTGAGCTGCTCGTTGGGCTTCATGCATTGATGTGTGGCTGATCCTAAGCACGAATACTGCCTTTTATTTTATGCGTATACGGAGATTTGGATCTTGGAGGTAATCTTGCGCACGGGTTAAGTCCCTGTCACACATCAAGATCTTGAATCAACGTGCAATTAACGTATGCAAATTTCTACCTTTGTATATATGGTCTTGACGCAAATGTTTTCAAGAATACTTCCTAAACGTTGCGCACGTTAGGTACAAGTTGGTCCATTATACCTTGTTGTGTGACAGAGGGGCAATCTTCACGGGAGTGCAAATCCAGATGCAAACGCATCTCGGAGATGCACATCTCTGTAGACCGCTTGCACGTACGCGTACATTGAGTGCTGTACAGCAGATCCAGATCTGACGCCCGTGTAGCCATAGTCACTGCAAAGCGGCTTACGGAGATGCGCATGCATCTGGATTTACACTGCCGTGTAGAGCGGCCCAGTGTTTAGCAATTCGAGTTCTTCAAACTGTCTCTACCGCAAACTTGAAACATAACCACGCTAATAAAAACAATGTACCAATCGATTTATTTCTCAGCACATAAAGACTTTATCATGTATCATTTTTGCATTCCTCTATGTAAACTATACAAACATTTAGTATATACCATATAAGCTTCATTACATTGCATTACTGTGTTGAAATTATTTAAAATCAAGCTATTTTAAATATTTTGTAAAACACAAGTACAAAACTTTCGGTTTTATGAAGACAAAGTTTGCTGCAACAAACAGGTCGCAAACATGGCTTTGAATAATATACATTACACTCATTTCATCTTAACTATGATTCGTTTCAAATGATAGCTCCATTCTACTTCACAATGAATCTTATACACAATTACCGTACAAACATGCCTAGTACTATGGATGTACTAGCCTAGACTGAACAAACACACGCAAGGTGATGATGTGACGATACGCCTATTTATCTCTTGGGCGTAATACCTGGTTTTGATAATGGTTATGAAAACAAAAAGATTACCATTAGAAAACAATTTAAAAACTGAACTCACCTATAATGAATCTTAAATAGAGTTGTTTAACTCTTAAACATGCAAGAAAATTAATTGATATGGTTTTGCTTCACAAATGAAGTGCACATGAGCCTTTAAAAGTGTAAAATTTACCTATGCATACAAAATAGAGTCAATTGTAATTGTAATTTAAAAACAAACATCGATGCAGTTGCAGGTTTGCTTTGAAAATTAGTTTTCTTGTTTTTAATCGTATTAAACATGTAAAATGGCAAAAAGCAATCAACCAATCCTTCTCTTTCTCATATTTATACTCAACGTTCCGAGTAGCACCGCGACGTATTTAGCCAAGCTAAACATATACAAATAGCGATATTTCAGTCCCGGTAGTTTCTATTCATCCTAGCTCCACAGAGTCTATTATTGAGAACAATAGACACACCGTTGGAATGAATAGAAACTTACCGGACTGAAATATCGCTTTTTAGTGGAAAGGCCTTGTTTCAATCCAGAAGGATAATCCTGATATCAATTCAAATTCTTGTGTAGCCTATCTACATTTATGGTGTTGCAATGATCTATCCATTCCGTAGTACATTGGAGTCAAAAACATAATCACCTTCACTTTGTTTAGGCTTTCGCCAAGGAAACCCAACTTGGTACTTGGTACCAAGTAAGTTAAAGGAAGCTTATCTTCAACAGGGCTCCAAGATGTTTTTTAAATTCAGTTTTGAATGCAGGCGGAAGACCGGAGTACCCGGAGAAAAACCTGCGGAAGCGAGCATGGACTGAAAACCAAATGCACATAAATCGCCAGGCGCGGGACTCGAACCCGGGTACTCATTGGTGCAAATCGAGGGAACTACCGCTGCGCCAACCCGCTCCCCCTAATAATTGTCAGCTATTTTAAGATTTTAATGGTTTCCGTCAACGCCCGTCCCCGTGGGATTCGGGACAGAAACATACGTCCTGGTTGTTGTGAAGTGGGAACAAAAGACACTTAATGACCTTATCAATCCTGGATGTTTCTGAATGATGATAATCTTTTAAGTTAAGCCCATAAATAAATTACTGAATATGGTCTTTTGGGTTATCTGTTCATTTAAGAGCGGTATACCAATTCAAGCATTACATTTACAACCGTATTCTCATGTACACACCCATTCTTACGACAAATAGATAAACAGTTCTTTTGACAATCTTACCGCACATACGTCACAATAATGTTTCTCTGATCTTTCCGATATAAGCTTTCGATCACCTCTGTTCTTCCCACGACTCATACACGTATAAGAAACAGTTCAAGAAAATGAGGACGTATGTGTATATATTATAACCATCCACTCACTGTCAATTTTACCAAAAGCAAAATTTATAGAAAACAAAACACAAGTGTCGCATCTGAGACTTTGTACACTTCCTCTCTCTCTCGCTTAATCTCTTTTCAACTCATAATACTATATACTTAACAATGCATACCCTTACAATCCACACCACAATGTCACTCCTTGCTTCACTCTTTCACTCTGGTATGACATCATCACAGGAATCCTCATACAATGATCTTTCGGAATGATTTATGACTCTTCTTACATTGGCTGTAAACGTAGACTGTTGAATATACAATCGTATGTCTTTACTCCAAGATAAAAACAGATACCCAAACATTTACGTGATTAAATTTGTTGATACTTAGTCAGACACAGACAATCTTGTTTTGATGTACTTAGTATTTTTAAACTTGAACTTAACATTATTATTTGAGATAAAAATATTTGTATTTCTCTCTAATTTTAGAGACAGACATGTTGTTAAATATTTCTTTCAGCCTTTTATAAACAGATTGCAAACATGATGATGTCATCCATATAGATAATTAGCAACGATGTTCCCATTCAATTATCTCACCTAAATTGCGTGTATATAGCAATGCGTCTCACTTTGCAGCTAACATTCTCTTCTGAATACATGTATTCTATTCATCTCTTTACATCAACATTATTCATATTCCTCAGCTCTTTTCTCATATCGATAGAGACCTATTTGATAAGTCTGACATTACCACTTTACTGTCCTGAGTCACACAAGGACCTTCTAATATTCACGCATCCCAGCAATACATTCTCACACCTTCAGATACTAACTTACCATGCATTTGACATGTTTGAGGTACTGTAACAGAAAGGAAAGAAGTCCGCAATTTGCTGAAACTGAATGGTGTTATCATACCCTACACACATAATCTATTCATTTATTTCACGATCATTCAAACATACATACTTTATGCGGGGCTCCCTGCTCAAAAAGAGGACTAAAGGGGCAATTCAAATAAAGGCGTAGAGGTCCTGTATGTCTTCGACTCTGAGTCTAAACACATGCTGTATCTCACGTTTTACTTATTGATAGACAAGACTGTCGGATTTTAACAAAAGATCTTCCTAAAGTATCACGGACATTTCCTTTATCACGGGAATATGTCTATTGTTTTACTAGACTCACACTAGCTTTGCATCGGGTTCAAATAGTTCAAACTTTTGACGTCGTCGTTAACGTGCTTTACAGGTTCAGTGTATCAAGTATGAAACCAACATCAACTTTTTATAAGGTTTTTTTAATACATGAACATAAATTATTAATCTGCGTTGACTCCTTACATTTGCATTTGCCCTAATTTTAAATAGAAGCAGCTTCATTACCAAGTTTGTCTACCATCCTTTTCTGGCATAATGTATGAGACAAGTATGATTCTCGTATATCTAGAAAAGCTGTCGCTCAAGTAGCACCAGTTGATGTGATATAATCATGGTTAAGATTGTTCACGTAGATGAACTACTTAAATTCGAAGTCAATACAGTGTAATCCTTACATACATTGTTTACATAACATTAGGAGAAAGGCAAGGAAACATTCTGTCTGCTAATGTCACTTCATATCACACAAAGGCAACTTCGTTTGTGTAATGAAGTGAAAATACTGCGTCGGCAAATTTGTAATTAAAGGAACAAATTTACGAAAGAGTTTGAGCATTGCCGTGTAGAAACATTTGTCTCTACTTCTGAATCCCTAGTGATACATCTTTTTATGTTGCTGCTGTTTAAGTATTATTTCATGTGTATTTGTCCTTTGTTCCTTTTAAAAAGCAGAAGGAGACTAAATTTAAGTACCATTGGTTGAACAATCAACTTACAAATAACGATTCTGTATTCTGCTTGCAAGAAATGAAATACTGTACTGGGTTTCCAAACAAACATCGATGTATTGTCGCCTGGGCTAAAGTAAAGACACCCACAATTACAACAATGGATTGTCTGTTACATATAGCCTAAAATTAGTTTTTTTCTTGTAAATTGAAACCATTATAAACGAAATCGTACCCATGCAGATGACGTGTCCAGGCTTGATTTGAATCGATTACATACGCTAAGTAAGGTATCTGTCACGTTATTCACAATATTTCACACATTATAGATATTTGCGTAGCAAAATAACCAAAATGTGAATCTTTACACGAATCCAAACGTAAATCCGAATACGGTATACACTAATCGCTCTTATGCCTTGTTTCAATATTTTTCACGAAAGACCATCAATACCGTGCACTTATATTAGGGAGCTTTTGTTTTCACTACGGTCGACGGATCAATGCAATATTCCGAAATGCCTACATTTTTCAGGTGTTTGGTGTAGAATTAAGATACGAATCCATTAAAATGCTTAGCGAAAGAGCTTACTCTTGAATGTCAAGTATGGTTATACCTTCCTTAAGTGTTACAAAGTTTACATAATGCATGTTTGAGGAATGCGTACAGTGTTCATTTGGATATGTTATGCGCTATTCGTAACATATACTCAGTTTACACTGGGTAAAAGTCGTAAGCGAATTTATTTTGTTTCCAATGACGACTTTGGATTAGCCTAAATTAATTCGACTTGTAGCAGATTCTGAAGTCGCCTTCTGAAAATTGAATTACGCGTCATGCTTGTTGAACACGAAATCGATTACGACTTGCGTTTACTACGACTTGCGTTTACACTGTTAAAAGTCGTCTACCAATTACGAATTATTCGATTTCATTTGAAACGAAGATGCTTTTAGTCATCTTTCAAATTCGACTTTTTAAATTATTTTGCCCGTCGAAACGGGGTACTTGATTCAGTTTAACCTGATGTCATATCATACTATAATGATCCGTCATGAAAATCGCACCATTTCTACATGAATCGAAAGCTCCCTTATAATGGTAGGCAACAACAACTTATTTGCACTATTGTCTGTAATATAGCCTTGTTGCTAGTAAACGAGAAGTGCTTGTCACTTAAATTACATTGATCTGTAACATTAACCTTGGTTCTATGCGTAACACACATATGTAACGCGATCAGGGGGAATGAGTCACTTGTCGGCAACCACATGTTGCTGGTTTTATAATGTTAGTCACACAGTCATTACAGCCTCTGATCAATTGTCCATTGTTTTCATGTCCTTGAGTAAAAGTCAATTGAATAAATCAATAACAATCCATTAAACAGATTCAGACATCAAGATGAACATACTTCATTGTGCACATGTCAATGAGTATTAAACCCATTGAATAAATCAATACTAGCCCATTAGGCTCACCAGAACAAAATTATATAAAACCAGTAACATGTGGTTGCCGACAAGTGACTCATTCCCCCTGATCGCGTCACATATCTGCCGCATGATTCCATTGGTACTCTGGGTACACTTGGATATCTGCATAAACAGGTTGTAAGTACTGTGACTACACACAATGCAACAAATGACCTCGATAGTCTTCAACACAAGGTCGTCGTTAGTCCTTTGACTACACCGTCGTTGTTTGTACTCTGAATGTTATCACTAGATGGCTGTTTGTTGCACGGTGAATGGATTGTGTAACTTTTTCTCAAAATGTATTTCATAATTGCGGCATGTGAAACATCTGATTTTTAAAAGGTCACAACTGTAAATAATTAATTACCATAGAAGTTTTGTGTAATAAAATGTATCTGGATTTGAAATCTTATTAAGAATTTCAATATACATTGTATTATATCAGAAAGCCTTTGATTGGGTTTTGATACATAATTTGCTATCAATAAGCATTACCTAATTATGTCAAATGGAAATTTAAATGTCAAAGATTCTATATAAACCAAAACAAAGCTTTAAAGTAACTCTTGTTATAACTCAATGAGAATCAAAACAGCGAAATTAATTTACAATCTAGGGAAACATTAGGAGAAAAATCTTACAAAAATATCATGATGTGAGATTTATGAACGTGACTTCACTGAATCGAAGAAGCAACAAATAATTACTGATTGCTCACAAAGATTCAGAGGAATGCTACAGTTACAAACTCCATACTGTTCACAAAGCTCCAATTTTAAATTACCAACAATCAACCTGCTAAGCGGGAATTAGACATGTTTGATTTATCTCATATTGATATGCGACTCTTACCTAAGTCAAATCATTCACATGTCGTTAAACCACACAATTGATTATTAGGATTTTCCATACATCTCTTACATTCATTAGAAAAATAAGCTTAATGTTATATTCAATACTGTAATGTAGCTTGATTTTAACAAAAAATGGTTTAATATAGCTCTTACTCACATATAACAATATTTTACAATGATTAAACGTTCCTGTCAACTTATATCAAAAATATTTGTAGATTTATAAATACATTATCTTACACATGAACGTTAGTATGGTTTGACAAAGATACCAAACTATACGCACAGTATTTCTTAACCACTTGGGTACTTCTGCTCATTCAAAAGCTCTTCTCATTGGTTAATACCGTATTACACGAAGGCTGTATGCGTCACAACGTTTACAACATTGCCTCGTATCTTTACTGTAATGATGAGTAGGTTCCCGAGACAGAAAGACTGTGCTTGAAAGTATATTATCATACAATGGACACTGAAATATTCAGTTCAAGATGGCAGTCAAAAAATATCTTCGATGAGCTTTGACCGTCTATATACTTATATTACCAAGATGTACCCTGCTCTGCATCAGCAATATCATTTGTACTGCCTTAGATATGGCCTATCCATGGTAAAAACAAGTATGATCTTAAACGAAACGAAACAGCAATTGGCTTTACAGTTCTTTACACGCAGTTCATTCCGTTTTATTAATACATGACAGGATAAACTTTGCAGTTTCGTCAAAGATCATACTCCAAAAAATTGAGTAGTCTTCCAAGTTGGGAATTGAAGGACACGGTCATAATCCAGTTCTCTTCCTGTTTCTCATACATACATACAAAATATCCTCCGAGTGGTTTATGTTGGTATATTCATTGGCAATCACAGGTCGTTTTATCACACGAGCCACATCATGTCCAAATGGCGATAGAAAAGCCAGTCTTTTAGACCACTTTCAAATGAAATTTGGTCCTACATGAGACAACAGGATAATGCATTTCAAAATTGTTTAATGGCAGTTTGCAACACACCATCCATTAGGTGTAATTTGACGACCACTTATCTCTCACGTGGTAATTATTACAAGAAGATAGAAATGGCAGTACATATCCTTGATAATTGCCACTGGAAAAGATGTTTAATCTATAATTGTTCTCTACTTCAAAGAAGCAGAAGGATACATGTTATCTCTTTCAAGAACTTGATGCAGTTCTCTATGAATGTTCCCTAGTCCTCAAATTCAGGTTTTGTTTAATGTTCAAGATGCCTTAACACAGAAAGTGTCTTCTATAAAGAGACACTTATTTCTCTAAGGCTACTTACAATCTCCAAACACTCGGTAGGATACGGGGTTTTGTCATTGACGTCTCTTTCAGACACTTCCACACACAGATTAAAACGTTTCTTTGATAATCCTTGGTGATATTTAAAATAAATATATTTAAAAACTTAATACCTCTGTGCTGTTCCAACCACTGATACAAGTACATAAAACG
>JXSR01S005692.1:167650-181325 GCA_000969725.1 Ophiothrix spiculata | reverse complement strand
ACAATAAAATGCAGCTGAGAGCCTGAATTGACTTTTATTTGAACTATATAAAGGCAAATCGGTTCAATGTAAATAAAATCTAAAGGGTAGTTGACTATTCCTAAGAGACATGACAGGCAATATTATCAATATCCTTCTGCAAAACATTCAATATCTGGACGGATTGTTGTTATCGGTTTGCTGAAAGACCAAGAATAATGAATAGGATGTACTTTAATTACATCATTTGAAGAATGGATACAAATCGTATTCCAAGATAAATCTTTAAATTTACACACAACTTTTAATAAATAAGGCTAAAAGGTCGCAACACCCACCTTTGGCTCACAGATTTGTCTTTCACAATGTGGTGACTTTCTTAAACTATTTAATACTAAATAACAAACAGGAAAAAGTACGGTATATTGAGGGAAAATCTACGTCAGAATTTGTTGTACTACGCCTATCAAACTCTTGTGCAGTTAATTGGCAGCTAAAACAATTCATAAAAGAAGACATGTTGACTTGAATGGATGAAAATTACATTTACTCTTAAAAGGCTATGACATATCTTTGTATTCAACTTTTACACAGATATGTCAAAGTGAGTTAACCATGATAATATTATCGAATGACAGGAAAATTTATTATCAAATTTAAATATGATTAAAAATCAATTATTTCTACTTCGTATTTTGGTGCTTAATCTAATGACGACAATTGATCTGGGTTAAAGACATACAGAATTTTATATCTGAGCATTAAATCTTACAGACATAAGCAACATAGAAAGCAAAAAGAAGATTACAAAGAGTGTTTTGTAGCTTTCGTGAGAGTTAGTTTTAAATCGAAATAAATAACCTACTAGAATCATAAATATGAAATCGGATATTTCAACTCGGTTACGTTAATTTGCCGTAATTAATATTTTAAGGTTAATTCAGAGTTACGATATATTACGAATCATTCTGATCGTAGTAATGTTTATATCTGGAGAAACAATGTGTATTATAGTATAACATTGAATTCAAATATTGTCGAATACTTATTGCAAATAATGACAATCAACCTGTTAGCTTTCTTAAGAATTCAAGTAACTTTTCAAATTACATTAGACAGTTCTGATTAGTTTAAAGTGACGAGTTTAATATACACCAGTTATGAGGTTTTTTTAGAAACGCCTGCATAAGCCAGCTGAACAATTCCACATTCGCACAGGCAAATATAATGCGGCTAGGATTTAACTTATCACTGACTGGGACCTATTACTAGTATTACAGCCAACCATATAAGAAACAAAAATAAATCTTTCAATACCCAAGTACCATCACTAAAATGAGAGTGAGATATCACTTTTGGTGATTTGTAATTGCTTTAGAAAATGATCAGAAAAAAATGATTGTTACGACTTTCATATAATTATGATCGTGATGATACTGCATTTCAATTTTTGAGATCCCATCACGGACTAGTTATCCATTTATTTTTCTTTCATCATATACTCTCTATTATTTATGTGTGTTGTGCCGTAAATGAAGATGACGTCCGCTACATGGCTAACCATAAAATGTTAACTGACCCGACAGAAAAACATGTGGAAGCTTACAACTACTTTCCGTTGCCGAAAGCATACTGTAAAAAAATTGTACTAGATATACATCAATATGGAGTGGTATGATGCCACAAGGATGCAATAATAAGGAAGTCAAAGAGGAAAACAGAACGTGTCTTTATAAGCGCCTCAAGTGATTCTACCCTTGCTTGTCAAATGTTATTTTGTATTTTGTTTACTGAGCCATACTGTAAACAGCAAATGGATAATGTTTCCATTATGTCTTTGAGCCAGGTGAAATAATGAGTATTTTCATATAAATGCATGTCAAGACCTTGTAGCACAGGGAATGAAATCTATTATCAATGTCAGGACCGACCTTAGTTAAGTATCCATTTTGTTCCAAAACATTAGTAAATATTTTGTATGGATACAGCCTTGATAACCTTATTTGTAAACCCACATTTAAAGGTAGGTATTCTGATCTGATGACAAATTTAACATATACTTTTTCCGTATTTGAATGACGTTCATTACCTACATAAGCAATTGCCGAGTTTCATTTGCATACACTGAGCCAAATTAATGCTACAGTCAAAAATGTGTCTGAGAGTAACCCATAGAAACCTATAGGATATTTATTCTTGTTAACAAGATATTCCAGTAATTCAGTACTATTTTGACCATATCTCCTCAACGCAACATAATATGGTCGTAAAAATTTACAGGGGTTATGAGAAAAATTTGATTTTTTGAGTGAAACTGATCGGAATACACACCTTTAAAAGTTGCATTTTCATTATTACATTACTCTTATTTTTTAGATACCATTATAATATGATGTCAAGAAATTGAAAGTATTTTGAGAGATTTTTTTCATCTTAAACCAATCTATGTTACAGCAATTGTTTTGGTTTGTATATCAAATATAAATAAATATAGATAATCGATAATCTACCTTTAAAGCTTCAGTTAAGGGATATTTTGTACATCAGAATGATTTTAGCAAACATTTCTTATCTAATTCACATCAAATTAGGCATCATTTTAACATTACGAATGTGCTCCAAAGAAAACATCTTGTTACAGAAGGTTCCATTTAGAGCATTCCTATAATTAACATACGTCCGCCGTAGATTAGCGTTAAACATCTATCGATAATACGGCCCTTCAAATATTTAAATTTTTGAAACCGCTTACTTATTATTACCCTTGGTTAAAAGGAACGAAAAAATTTCATTATTGATGTTAAAGTGCCCAATCAACTCCCCAAATCAATCAGAGACAGTTTGATTGTGACAGTATTGTATCGTATTGCTTTGCAGATCGTCTACTGTGTTTATTGACTTATAAAGATATAGAGTAATTTCTTCCTACAAAGTTGAATCTCTTTCCACAGTATCACATAGAATTAAATTGGATTTACCAGCCTTTGGCACAAGATACCAATTCCTTGATCAACCTCGCCCTATATATCTTAATGATATTTCGAGTGAGTCAATCAAATCAAAACTGATAATACTTTATTATCACGCCGAAAGGATACGGCTACAAAATATTTAATATTGTATGCATCCAGTAAAGCTATAAATTAAGCGCTAGTTAACGAGTATTTGGTTTGCAAACTGATTGTGACAAAAAAGTGATAGCCAGAATCATCTAATCGTATATTTTTTAAACCAATAAATGTTTTCATAAATAACATTGTAATGGTTTATCAGTAAATTGCTTGATCACTTAATATCAAATCTATGTCTTAATATTTCCTTTACTATAAGTTAAAATCTTTGATATGTTTCATAGAGTTTTACACTCATGTATCTCTTAAAACCGACAAAAAGATAAAAGAAATCATTAAATATCTATAAGAAAACATTGGTGATGAGAACTATTTAATGAGAAAAGGATAAATACAGGTACCCCTTTCTTTGGAAAAGATACAAATTATTATAAAACCATGTTATAAGTTGATGTAGTTGCAAGTAGACAATAGAGCCGCAATAACAGATATCTTTAATCAAAATACCGTGTATCTAAACATGCCTGAAACAAGTCTGTATTTTTCTCATACTTCCTTTTGCTACAACTTTTCTCCAACATAATAACAAAATCACACTTTATTTCGATAGGTATCGACAAGCTCCCGATAGCCCTATCCGCTGAAAAGGTCATGTCTGTCTTAATAGTGAACAACTACAGCTATACACAAATGAAAGCATTTTACTGTAAGTCCGAACTTTAGTATTCTGCAATCTGTGTGTTTTGCTGTAGGTAATTGAGACCAGCCGTAAATGCAGCCTCTTGTCATTTCCACTTTTTTTTAATATTTGCAAAGACCGCGTTATAATGATTAAAATAACACCTAAATGAATATCACTCAATTTCTAGAAGTCAAGTCAAAGGTTGTCATGGAGTAAAATGTATAACTGAGATAAACGCGTTCAAAGATCAGTAAGCCCTATATTTTCTGTTGATTGTCCTCAAAATGTACAGATGCATATGTATTTCATATTTCCGATCATTTTTGAAGTAAGCATAAGGATTGTGAATCTGTCAACAAATCAATTTCGCCAAATTACGACCTTGACATCTATTTTCACCTGTAGCGTTGAAGTTTGCTTCATTTAGTATTTGACGGCTCATTTTGGATGGACGGTCACTTTTTAATATTTGACTTAAAATTTATGAGCAATATTATTCTTTTGTGTGACAACTGTATCTTATACTGCTTAATAATCTCGTGACTCATTTTGTAGATGTCACATTAAACCAATTAAAGTTTCTTCCAGTTATCAGATTTAAGTCTCCTGATGTCTTCATAATCAAATCTGCAGAGCCAGGTGCTCCAATATTGCCAAAGAAATGACAATAAAATGCAGCTAAGAGCCTGAATTGACTTTTATTTAAACTATATAGAGGTAAATCGGTTCAATGTAAATAAAATCTAAAGGATAGTTGACTATTCTTCAGAGACATGACAGGCAATATTATCAATATCCTTCTGCAAAACATTCAATATCTGGACGGATTATTGTTATCGTTTTGCTGAAAGACCAAAAATGATGAGTCAGATGTACTTTATTTCCATTATATGAAGGATGGATACAAATCATATTTTAAGGCAAATTTTTAACTTGAAACAATGTTCAATAAATGAGGCAATGACGACAATTGACCTTGGTTGAAGGCATATGAATTTTTATTTCTGAGCATTACAAACTTGCGGACATAGGCAGCCTAGAAAGCAAAAAGAAGATTACAAAGAGTGTTTTGTAGCCTTCGTGAGAGTTAGTTTTAAATCTAAATAAACGACTTACCAGAATCATTTATATGAAATCAGATATTTCAACTCGGTTACCTTAATTTGCCTTAATTGATACTTTAAGGTTAATTCAGAGTGATGATATGATACGAATTATTATGATCAATGCAATGTTTCGAATCCAAATCTGAGTAATTTTCATATTTGATGAAGTCATGTGTATTAATATAACAATGACTTAAAATATTGTCGAGTAATTATTTGCACATAATGACAATCAACCTGTTAGCTTTCTTTAGAATCACGTACGTTTTTCAAAATTACATTAGACAGTTTTGATTAGTTTAAAGTGACTATATATATTGCAGTGTGGATACGAGTTTAAATATACCAGTTATGAGGTTTTTAGAAACGCCTGTATAAGCCAGCTGAACAATTATTTCAAACATTAGCACGGGCAAATATGATTTGGCTAGGATGAAACTTATCACTGACTGGGACCTATTATTACAACCTACCATATAATTAACAAAAATAAATCTTTTGATGTCTAAGTGGTATTTCTAAGCTGAGAGTAAGATGTCACTTTTTGTGATCAGAAAAAATAATGATCGTGATGATAGCGCATATCAATTTTCGAGATTATCCTACCACCGACTAGTCATCCATTTATTTTTCTTTCATCATATTCTCTCTATTATTTATGTGTGTTGTACCGTAAATGAAGATGACGTCTGCTACATGGCTAACCATAAAATGTTAACTGACCCGACAGAAAAACATGTGGAAGCTTACAACTACTTTCCGTTGCCGAAAGCATATTGTAAAAAAAACGTTGTACTAGATATACATCAATATGGCGTGGAGTGATGCCACAAGGATACAATAATAAGGAAGTCAAAGAGGAAAACAGAAAGTATCTTTATAAGCGCCTCAAGTGATTCTACCCTTGCTTGTCGAATGTTATTTTGTATTTTGTTTACTGAGCCATACTGTAAACAGCAAATGGATAATGATTCCATGATGCCTTTGAGCCAGGTGAGATAATGAGTATTTTCATATAAATGGATATTAAGACATTGTAGCACAGAAAATGAAATCCATCATCCATATCAGGACCGACCTTAGTTATTGCTCAGTAATAATATAGGAAGTTTCATCCCTATAATTCTATTGCATTTAAAAGTATCAATTTTATATCTTAATCAAAACAATAGATATTATTTTGTACGAATACAACCTTAACGCTATTTCTAAGCCCACATTTAAAAGTTGCATTTCATAATAACCGATGACTCGATGCTCTATACATTACTCTGATTTTTCAGATAACACTATGTGTTTTGCTGATGTAAAGACATTGAAAGTATTTTAGAGAATTGTTTTTTCAGCTGAAACAAATCTGTGTCATAGCAATTGTTTTGGTTTGTATATCAAATATAGATAAATATAGATAATCTACCTTTTAAGCTTCATATCGTTAAGAGATTTTTGTACATCAGAATGATTTTAGCAAACATTTCTATTCTAATTTACATCCGATTGGGCATCATTTTAACATTACGATTGTGCTCCAAGGAAAACATCTTGTTACAGAAGGCGCCATATTTTATCAAATGAACAGAAGGCAAGTTAGATTTATTCACCTCCAGTTAAAATTCTTGGAACCGCTTACTTATTATGACCCTTGGTTGAAAGGAACAAAACATTTTCATTATTGATGTTAAAGTGCCCAATCAACTCCCCAAATCAATCAGAGACAGTTTGATTGTGACAGTATTGTATCGTATTGCTTTGCAGATCGTCTAGAGTGTTTATTGACCTATAAAGATATAGAGTAGATTCTTCCTACAAAGTTGAAGTTATACATTATCACATAGAATAAAATTGGATTTACCAGCCTTAGGCACAAAATTCCTTGATCAACCTCGCCCTATATATTTTAATGATATTTCGAGTAAATCAATCAAATCAAAACTGATAATACTTTATTATCACGCCGAAAGGATTCGGCTACAAAATATTTGATATTGTATGCATCTAGTAAAACTATAAGTTGAGGGCACAGTTAACTCCTCATGTTCATAAATATGCATGTAGAAAGTGATGGTTGGGTCAGTTTTGGACCAAAATGTATGATTTTGGACCAAAGGTCCAAAAACCTTTGTTTTTGTTCCAGTATATTTGTAATCAACCTAACTAAATTTTGCAAAAATAAAAACTGGACCTCTCATGCTTTTTAGAATCTAGAAACTCATGTTAAGACAAGGAACGCATTTCTCAAATTTTGGATTTTAGATAGCCACAATCATCTAATCGTGTATTATTTATCTTTTGTTAAAACCAATAAATGTTTTTCATAAATAACATGGTAATTGGTTTGTCAGTAAATTATTTGTTCACTTAACATGCTTAATATCAAATCTAGTTCTTAATATTGTCTTTTGTATAAATTAAAATCTTAATTATGTTTCACAGAACTTTCAACTCATGAATATCTTAAAACCGACAAAAAGATATCCTAAAATATCTTTAAGAAAACATCGACTTAAAACCAGTAGTGATGAGAATTATTAATGAGAAAATCACAAAAACAGGTACCCCTTTCTTTTGAAGAGATACAAATTATTATAAAACCATTTTATAAGTTTCTGTAGATGCAAGTATACGATAGGGCCGCAAAAAGAGATACATTTAATCTAAATATATCTAAACATGCCTGAAACAAGTCTGGAATTTTCTTACTGCCTCATACTTCCGTTTGCTACAACTTTTCTCCAACATAATAACAAAATCACACTTTATTTCGATAGGTATCGACAAGCTCCCGACAGCCCTATCCGCTGAAAAGGTCATGTCTGTCTTAATAGTGAACAACTACAGCTATACGCAAATGAAAGCATTTTACTAGAAGTCCGAACTTTTGTATTCTACAACCTGTATGTTTTGCTGTAGGTAAAATAATATGATAATGCTTTTTGGTTTCAAGTAATAATGCTCTTTTGTTCTTGGTGCTGATTTTTATACAGCGCTTTTTTTAAGGTCAACGCGCTATAAGAATACGAATAAAAACGAAACTCGTGCAGTTTGGCAGCGCCAACAGGACCCGCGACTAAGTGATTTGTAGTCAATTTCACAAAGTATTCCAGATTATGCTTTCCTGATGAAAGTAAAGTAAGAAATCAAAAAGACATAAGTACATAATTGATATATGAAATTCATGTAAACAAAAATGAAAAGTCACCCTATTTTCATTTACTTAGGTATTGGAACAGGAAGTTCATTTCGAATTATAGATTGGAAGAGTCACTTGGGAATTTAAGGGAATTAGTAGTTCATGAATGTTCAATATGTTATGTTATTTTTTTTTTCGTTTTATTAAACTCGTAAGTGTGTATGTAGGTTTCCTTATTTGACTCGAAATCTATGAGCAATGTTATTCTTTTGTGCGACCACTGTATCTTATAATGCATAATAGTCACGTGACTCGTTTTGCAGAAGATGTCACCTTAAACCAATTAAAGTTTCTTCCAGTCATCAGATTGAAGTCCCCTGATGTCTTCATAATTAAATCTGCAGAGCCAGGTGCTCCAATATTGCCGAAGAAATGACAATAAAATGCAGCTGAGAGCCTGAATTGACTTTTATTTGAACTATATAAAGGCAAATCGGTTCAATGTAAATAAAATCTAAAGGGTAGTTGACAATACTTAAGAGACATGACAGGCAATATTATCAATATCCTTCTGCAAATTATGCAATATCTGGACAGATTATTGTTATCGTTTTGCTGAGAGCACAAAAATAATGAATAGGATGTACTTTAATTGCATCATTTGAAGAATGGATACAAATCATATTCTAATATAAATCTTTAAATTTACACAACCTTTAATAAATAAGGCTAAAAGGTCGCAACATCCAGCTAAAGGCTCACAGATTTGTCTTTCACAATGTGGTGGCTTTCTTAAACGTTTTAATACTAAATAACAACCAGGCAAAAACTATGGTGTATTGAGGGAAAATCTACGTCAGAATTTGTTGTACTACGCCTATAAAACTCTTGTGCACTTAATTGGCAGCTAAAACATTTCATAAAAGTAGGCATGTTGACTTGAATGGATGAAAATTGCATTTACCCTTAAAAGGCTATGCCATATCTTTGTATTCAACTTTTACACAGATATGCCAAAGTGAGTTAACCATGATAATATTACCGAATGACAGGAAAATTTATTATCAAATTTAAATATGATTACAAATCAATTATTTCTACTTCGTATTTTGGTGCTGAATCTAATGACGACAATTGATCTGGTGAAAGACATACGGAATTTTATTTCTGAGCATTAAATCTTACAGACATAAGCAACATATACATAGAAAGCAAAAAGAAGATTACAAAGAGTGTTTTGTAGCTTTCGTTAGAGTTCGTTTGAAATCGAAATAAACGACCTACTAGAATCATTTAAATGAAATCAGATATTTCAACTCGGTTAAGTCAATTTACCTTAATAAATATTTTAAGGTTAATCCAGAGTGACGATATGTTACGAATCATTCTGATCATACACTCCCTTATCAAAAGTATTGTAACATAGCATAAATCCTGGTGTTTGCGAGTATAACTTACCCATAGTTATTATTTGATTTCTCATTTATCTGAGTAATGTTACCAATGTGTGTTGTCTAATGCTTTAAAACAGTCCCCTTAGCTTATTTTGGCCCATAGGTAATTTTTGTTGCTTTCAAAATCGCGACGTTATGAGAGATAATGAATGAAGGCTTCGGGCACATTGTAGCCATGAGAAACGAAGGAATCCCTCTATGGTTTATGGCTGTGCGTTTTGTTTTTTGCTGCAAAATGATTTATGGAATTAGTAGACGTCAAAGGGACTCCAGTAATGCCAATACCTTGTGTAAAAGCAGTTGATCGTGAAAAACAACACACAGGGAAAATCATCGATCATTTTATAATAACAGGCTTTTGCCATTTAGCCCCTTGGCCATTTTGTTCGCTCAGTATTGACAGGATAAAGGAAAAACTAGCGAATAATCATTCTTGGGGGGAAATATAAAGATAATAGACTCATAATATGTAGAGTTACGAAAGGGAAACACTTGACTTCGCTTGTACACAGGCAGCGAAGAGTTGGGATGGCGAATTTGTCGATAAACAGGACAGCGGCCCTGAATTGACGCCATATTGTTTTCATTAAGGAGTGTGGGTCTAATTAAGTTTTCATAATTAAAGAATAAGTGTTTTGAGTGTTAAATATGAAGGCTACGACCATTGTAACCTCTCTTTGATGACAAAAATTGGTGCATATCTCATGGTTTGAATTTCATTGGTATGTATTGAATCGAAAAATTTGCGACAACTGACGGAAACATAGATAACATCCAATGTATCGTCATTCTGAGCAAACCAATGTTAAAATGTTTCAGGAACATATTAGCAGATTGTAAATTACCTTTTATAGTTCTTAAAACTGATGTCACACCCGGCTGCACTCATGTTTTAATGACATATTCTTCGAAAAAGGCGTTAGCAGTATCAATCTAAACGCAAATGCGCATTACGCAAATCCGAAGTAAAACATGTAAGATAACATTAACCTATGAGTCTTGAATAACAAACATTTCAAGAGACGGGAGTTGATTAATTTAACAGTTGATCCTCGACAGATATCAGCGCTCAAAGAATTGGTAATTCTGAATGACATTGTAGAAGCGAACAGCCGCCATCATTAAATTTATGGCTAGCCCCCTAGTTATTGAAATAAGTGTCAACTGATCAAAAAAATTAAAGAAAAGAAACATGGAAGCGACTTCATAAAGATATCATAATAACTTCCATAACAAATTTTTCATACCAACGCTTTGAAAACGCCATTTAAATTATGTGCCAAAATCACAGTCGACGATGTTGCATTACTTTAGATTAGTGTGTGCATAGTATGTTTTGAGAAACAATGTGTACATAATGACAATTAACCTGTTAGCTTTCTCAAGAATTCAAGTAACTTTTCAAAATTACATTAGACCGTTCTGATTAGTTTAAAGTGACGAGTTTAATATACACCAGTTATGAGGTTTTTTAGAAACGCCTGCATAAGCGTGATCTACAATTTCACATTCGCACAGGCAAATATAATGCGGCTAGGATGAAACTTATCACTGACTGGGACCCATTTTACAACCAACCATATAATTAACAAAATAAATCTTTTGATGTCTAAGTAGTATTTCTAAGCTGAGAGTAAGATATCACTTTTTGTGATTTGTAATTGCTTTAAAATGACTGGGGCCCATTACTAGTATTACAACCAAACATATAAGAAACAAAAATAAATCTTTCAATACCCAAGTGCCATCACTAAAATGAGAGTAAGATATCACTTTTTGTGATTTGTATTTGCTTTAGAAAATGATCAGAAAAAATGATTGTTACGACTTTCATATAATTATGATCGTGATGATAGTGCATATCAATTTTTGAGATTATCCCACCACCGACTAGTCGTCCATTTATTTTTCTTTCATCATATACCTCTCTATTATTTATGTCTGTTATGCCGTAAATGAAGATGACGTCCGCTACATGGCTAACCATAAAATGTTAACTGACCCGACAGAAAAACATGTGGAAGCTTACAACTACTTTCCGTTGCCGAAAGCATATTGTAAAAAACGTTGTACTAGATATCAACATGGAGTGGTGTGATGCCACGAGGATGCAATAATAAGGAAGTCAAAGAGGAAAGCAGAACGTGTTTTTATAAGCACCTCAGGTGATTTTTCCCTTGCTTGTCAAATGTTATTTCGTATTTTGTTTACTGAGCCATACTGTAAACAGCAAATGGATTATGTTGCCGTGATGCCCTTGAGCTATATTGGCGAGATAATGAGTATTTTCATAGAAATGAATATTAAGACATTATAGCAGGGAGAAAAATGCATTATCATTTTAGTAGTGTCCTAAGCTGAATCATTAACAGTTTAATGATATAGGGGATCTTAATGATTTTCCCTGAAACCTTATGACTCTACACATCTCATAAATTCATTTACTAGTATTTCTTGGGCGGATACATGAAAATGTGTATTTTGAACAAATACAAATTTGATATTGTACATAATGTAAATCGTAAACACCGTATTCAAAAGTTGCATTTCATAGTAACCCAATGCTATGTTGCCCTTTGTTTAATCAGATACCGTTAGAATGTGACAATATGTGTTACTGATTTTGAAACGCTTTGAAAAAGTGAGCAATGCATTGTCGAGAGTTTATACAGCCTAATATAATATTTATTTCCATGATCTAACTAATAGCGATTGGTTATAGATATAAAGTTACTGATTTCGATTTCAAGGTACTTTTTACGATTCATATCGATAAGGGCATTGTAACTGTTTTGGAATTTCTATCGTACAGTAAAGTATTTTATAAACATTTCAGTTTTTAACCTAAGCGCAACATAACTTTCATTAAATACACAGATATGTTGATAAGATTTACTAACTTCTAGTGTAAAGTCCTGGAACCATTTGCGGGTGGAGAGTTACTACTCAACAGTCCCTGGGCAACAGTCTCATCAATGCTGTTCATTGAAGCGCCCAAAATCATTTTAAGACGGTTTGATTGTGGCAGTTTTGTACACTCTGCAGATTGTCTAGAGTGTTTATTGACCTATCTAGATCTTCATAATATCTTTTTACAAATTTGAAATTCTTAAGATAAAGTTGTCTATTTCAAGCTACCTTATTAGATTATATCGGGGTGCACTATCCCAAATAACGTTCATATACTTTTACACGTAAAGTAGGGGTCTGAAAACGCTCTGTATCTCTGTAATTAGTGCTTCAAGCATTTTAGATTTAACTTTGTTTTCAAGTTTTGAAGCAAACCTTTCAGAAATCATCAAAGAAACAATATGGTGACCGGCTTGTTTTCCCGATATATAAGGCGATATTTTGTAATTTTTTTGCCGGCCTGTCATAAAAAAGCCCGACTTGACCGAGTATATCTCGAGACACACATATTTGTTCCGTCTTTAATTTCATTATAAAATGTTCTGTGTTGCTGATTTTGTCTACACATTCACAACTATTTCTAAACTAAATAATTAGCATAAAAAAAACATAGTCCCGTATTATTTCTATACAAATATAATGTAATGTCCTATTCCACCTTTATGGTTTAAAAACCTGGCAAATTTGCCACTAGCGTCACTACGTGCAGCGATTTACGATATTGCGACCATCGATAAGGTATTGTAGCAGTTTTGGAATTTATTTTGTACATTGATTGTTTCTACAAGCCTTTAAGTTTAATCTAATCGAGAGTGGGTATCATTTTAACATTTCGAATGAGCGTTGGGAAATCTTGTTACAGAAGGCGCCATATAACTTTCATTAAAAGAACACAATGGTAATTAGATTATTTAACTTAAGTTTAAATTCTTGGAACTACTTGCAAATTTCAGTCCATGGTAGAAAATCTCGAAACATTTTCACCATTGATGTTAAAGCGCCCAATCAACTTCGCAAATCAATTAGAGACTGTTTGATCGTGGCAGTATTGTATCGTATTGCTTTGCAGATTGTCTAGAGTGTTTATTGACCTATAAAAGATCCTTATAATTTCCCATTTCAAAGTTGAAGCTTTTTCCACATTATCACTTAGAATTACCAGCCTTGGGTACAAGATACAAACTCCTTGATCAACCTCGCCCTATATATCCTAATTTTATTTCTAGTAAATCAATCAAAACAAAATTGATAATACTTTATTATTATGCCCAAAGGATTCTGCTTGAAAATTAAGGCTGTGGCCAGGTTGCGACCGGCCGCACAAAGTTGTGGCTTAATTGTGC
>JXSR01S005692.1:135323-155165 GCA_000969725.1 Ophiothrix spiculata | reverse complement strand
CTCCATCATCAGATATATTTATTCAATGCATTTTTTAGAAAATTGAAAATAATTTGATACCTCGTTTACATATTATTAATCTTCGTAAATATTCAGAATGTCGATCCTTTCATTAATTAACTACGTATTTTGAAGTCTCCGAATATTTCATTTTTTCAGGTTTTCTTCTTAATGCCTCTCCTTTGTACCTATCTGGAGCATGTGCCATTTTTCAGACACGTCACATGAGCTGTTAAGCGGCATGTTAATGCAAAGATTTATTTGAAGCACAAAGACCAAAAGGAAGAAGAAGACCTAGCTGCTGCATTTTTGGCAATTCTGTGAGGTATAACCATGGAATCATAGGATACAATGTTAATGCTGTTAAATCTGATTCAACAGAGGACACAGAAATATGCCTAAAACTGGCTCTTTGTATTATTTTTTATCTCGATAATTCCTATACTGAACAGTGAGCCCAAGTATTACTGTAGAGATTATTAGGTTTAGCAAAGGGCCATTACATTCATCAGCGCCATTCTCTTATGTATATATCAACAACAGACACCTAAACATGCTAAAGGAAATAAATGATTCTGGTGTAAAATGTATGACAGTTGTGTACTCTTAAACATGTTGGTAGTGGTGTAATAAGAAGTCCCATTCATGCAAATGAGCCAAGTGAATATAATGCTATGCTCTACCGCATATCTAACAGAGTACACAACAATGTTATAAAGGTCAATCTCCTCATTTGCATTGAAGGGACTTCTCAGGTGCTCTAGTTTAACCCAAATAAGCTTTATTTGTTTTGATATTTTATTACATTAATGAATACGCATTTGCATGAAATAATTGTCTAAATGTTTGCAATAAATCGTGGTTGTTCCACTCAATCTGTATTACTAACCATTCTAAAGATGATGTATCTGGAAAGTTAGTACCTTAATCTGTACAACAAAACCTTCTACAGATTATTATAATTTGATTATAATAGATGCTCGAATGCCTGTATTCCTTAGTCCGTCTTGAAGCCTTACTACATTGTACAGAAGAACAGAACCTGGGGAACAGAATAGAGATACCCGGATATTGCAGAATCTCATAGAAATGTTTGAATAGATATCAGATATGTACCTCGTTGGACTTTACCGTGTTTACGCAGTCACATGTGTAAAAGCAGCCATTCAAACTGGGTCAATATGTCATTACTTTATTTTAGGATTCTTTTTACTATTCATTTTGTTCAATAATAATAGTTAGGATGGACCACTAAATCCTATTCAAGGACGTGTTACTCAAAACTTAAATATACAATTTTGAGGAAACTTATTTATAAAGTATGATATCTTGCATAGAACGTGGTTAAAACGGCATTCAGGTGAAAAAAGGTGAAAATATATTTTGCTCACAAGCAAAGTCTATGGTATTTATGTTTTCAACGAATGTTGGTTTCTGTCTTTGTGTCATGAGTAACTGTTTAGTTTTGTTATGATTATAAATGACTTACGTTTTACAATGTAAAACTCTTAAAAACATAAAACACACAAGTTTGTTGGCAATGCTTTACTACATATTTAGGCACTGGAAATACATTTGTTATGCTTCTTCGATCTGGTTTCATGAAGCTTTCTATAATTGTAAATACCCTGCCATATTTGCTGACATCAGCAGTAAACAGTCCAACAATTGATGTTGAGGAATCATAAAATAAAATACTCCTGCTGGAGAATAAGTCGACTGAGCTCATAGACTTGGTTATGGTACTTCAAACTTTGCACCGTAAATAACTATGTCATACATGTATGATAATATTTTTCACATAAAGAAGGCGCTTTAAGGTGACCTAGCACAGAAAGAATTCCTCTATTTATTTTTCTAATTTTTTGATATATGGTGTTTTCATATGTGCTGATCACATTTCTGAAATAAAAAATGGGGGTCCCCGACTTAGTTTTTGGGAAAAATCCATTTCAAAAACACTATGTTTTACCACTTTTTACCATTGACCTCTATGGTAAAATCAAAATAAATCAGGCAAAAACACTTATAATTAAAAAACGGCTCTATTTTTCTCTTTCTTTTTCACATATGTTTTGGTCCTTATATAGTTCTTTTAAAAACAGAAATAGGTCACCGACTTACTTTTTGAGATATTAAGCAAAATTAAGCAAAAAATTGACATTTTTTTAGCGATGACTAATACCTTAAGCACCGTCCACTTTTGGCCCTGCACCGTCAGGAGTAACGCGCATGCTCTTGTGCGTGAATATAAAAATGACGCACGTGTAAAATCGCGTTATATTAAAGCGCAAGATACAGTACGCCAGAAAGTACGCTTAAAGCCCGGGATAAATACTTTGGAATGTTTTTTCCCATGTATTATGTTTTTCTTTTCTTTTTGTATTTTATCAGGAAGCAAATGGACGTACATGAATTCATGTCGTTCCAAATAGATAATATTCATTGCATGCATAATGAATGTCATCGTCTAAAGCTGAATTCAGACTCGACGCAAACGCAAACGCACGACGCACCGAGCATGTGCAGTATAGGATTTGAGGAGTTCCGATCAATCGATACCAAAACGCAACACCGAATGCGTCACCGCAAACCGAGTTGAGCAAAGCTCAACTTTCCATTGCGTTTTCATGTCATCGGCTGCCGCAGTCCGTTTGCGTTTTGAGTGTGAATTCATTTGCGGTGCCGTTTGCGGTGAAAATTATCGGAAACGCAACGCTTTGCGTTTTGAGTATGAATTCAGCTTCACCCGTGGACAAGCTAGATTTTAGCTTTTTTCACGTACCTTTTTGTGCAAATGTCAATGGTCGCGGAATGCAAGATTTGTTCGAAATTTTATTTGCACCATATTATGGGCACTGTATCCCATCCCAGTTTATGATATTTTCAGATCATCTTTATATATTTCCATTTTTAGTCAATGGATCTGTACTTGATAGCTAATTGTGATGATTAAAAGGTTCTTATATATGATACAGACTTTGATAGCTAATTGTTTATATGTGACCGCTTATATATCATCAGCCGTAAATGCAGCCTCTTATCATTTTTACTTTTTTAACTTTTAAATATTTGCAAAGACAATGTTATAAGAATTAAAATTACACCTCCTTGAACTTCACCTGGTTTCCAGAAGTAAAGTTATGGTCCGTTAAAGGTTGACAGGGAGTAAAAGATGAAACTGAGATAAATGCGTTCAAAGATCAGTGAGCCTTATATTATCTGAACTTCATATTTGCAATCAATTTTAATGAAACTTTGCAGGTGTTTTGAAGTAAGCATAATGATTGCAAATCTGTCAAATAATCAATTTGGGCCAATTACCACCTTAACACGTATTTTCACCTGTAGCACAAAATGAAGTTTGCTGCATTAACGGCTGTATGGACGGATACATATGCATATTGTACATGTCATTAACGTTCTAAAAACTATAAAATAAATTTTCAGTCAATTATTTAAAGCGATAGGTTTGTTTATACCCTTAAAGAATGTGGCAAGCGATAAAAGGTATATATGAGCGCGATTTCATAGACACCAATAGCTATCCAGAGCAAATGTTAAACGCTTATTAAGAAGATAAAATATCGCCCAACGTAAACCCGTTAGAGTTAAACACATCCCCAAAAAATGATTAGATAGCGGTTGAATGTGTAAGAGGAATAGTTTCACAGATTAACTGTTATGATTTCTTATTCTTGATAATCACTTGAAAAAAAGTAAAACTATTACAAAACCTTCAAAAACAATGAAAATTAGCGTTTTCTTTTATATCCTATGCATCCTATTATTGTTTTGATTCATAAATAATGCCTATACCATTGTTTATTTGGTAGTTTATAGCCGTTTAGCTCCCCGGTTTAGCTATTTTCGACACTTATCCTTAGTATTCCAACAAATATCATTTATAAGGGTTTTTTGTCTTCAAAATGACTACCAAGTCCAAAAAAGATAAGTTATATGTGATACTTGAATAATTAATTGAAAGATAAGCAATCTGTTATCATACTATGGATAATATATAAGTTGTGATTACTATGCAAATTAATCATCTCGAATCTCTGTGTATTCTGCATAATTGCTCCAGTCAATTTCTAATTTTAATAATTATTTACGATTTTCTACAAGAATTATTGCCTGCACCCTTATCGTTACTCACCGATGGTCCTAGCATGATGATGCCGATTTACCGCTAAATCCTTGATAAAATATATCCCAGGAAGTCAAGCAACTGATTGCACACTTCTATAAATCACGACACATAGTTATTACGTACTTAGAGCGAGAACACTGTTACATAGTGTTGCATACACTTGAACCACGAGTGCTGGAATGCGCTATCGTCTGCGCAACCAAATAATCCAGCCTTATACGCCCCGCCCAGCCATGCCCTGTTAGTTGTCAGAAATCCATAAGGATGTCGGGACACTAAGTGCATTTTCCTCTTGTGGTTCATCTTACTTGATAGAAAATGTTGTGAAATGTCACTTAATCATAATTTAATGGTATCTTTTTGTCACCTTATTCTGAGACCTTTTGAATCGAGGAGGAAAAATTCCATAGATATGTGGCATTATTTAATGCAAAGTTCCATGGTAATGTGAACAAATCCCTTGTGTCACAAGTTGAATTGAATCATTGTCATAAAGCAGACAATGTCACTTCATTTCTTTTACTTTAAATCCGCTGTTCTATCTATATATTGTAATCTGAATTTACCGCATGACTTGAAGCGTGATTTTTTACATCTTCTTAACTCTCATAAAATTGACTCCATCAGGAAAATTCTTGTAGTTTCTTATTTACGTTCGATTCAATTGAGCAAAAAGCATGTTGATATTGTTTAAAGTGATATATTTATAGCTTTTAAGAGGTCTATTATGAGATACCTGTAAATATGTATGTCAGCATTCTACACGTACGCCAAAATCAAATGAATAATAAAAGAATGAATAAATGAAAGAAAGAATGAATGAATGATTATAATCTAATGGTACAATAAGAAATAACAATATGTATCGAAGGTAAAAGAACAATGATATATTTGCATATATAAATAATTACACTTATCCTTTTAACTTTAATTACACCTACTTCCACAGTGCAAATACATGTAGAATGCTTAGGTCCCTCAGGTATGAGGAATTTCTATATTTACAAAATGGATGGGGAAAATACATGAATTTGCAACATACATCTAAGGTTAAATATCAACTAAACTCTCAGACCTGTGTCATTAGATACACACTAATCGTTTCTTGATTACTTTAATTAACATGTACTTCTCTTATGCAAATAGAATGCTCACGTGGGAGGAATGTCTATACAGTACAAATAAATGATGAATGGATAAATGGTAAACTAATATTGAGTTGGCACATACTTGAAAAACCAAGTAACAGAAGTATGTATACTTTATTTCAATAAATAGCGCGCTAGAAAGAATTGGAACAGATTGTTGTAAAGCTTTTATAGAGATACCTATCAAGCATGCTCAAGACGGCACACTATCATCTGTCATGCTGATATCAGCTTACACGTCTATAAGCATACTGAATGGAATGCATATGACACTAAAATATCAGATCCAGCTAAAATAACACTAGACTTAATGCAAAATGGAATAAAATTCACTTAGTATGATTTTTCTCTACTTCTGTGCGCCGATAATAGATGCATCTTAAAAGTAATGCAATTATTCAGTTTTAAAATATATTCCACGAGAAAATTTAAAATGTGACAAAAGATTTTATTCTATTTGTTTTTCTAGTCACCTGCCTACGGATCCGAGATTTGTCGGTTGATTTTGAGCCATTAGATACACTCTAAAAAGAAAAATGTCTTTCTTTTGTTGAGTAAAAAAGAAATGGCTTAGTTTTTATTATTTTTTGGTAAAATTGTACTCAACGTTCAGTTTATTCAACACCAGTAAAACTGCTTTATCCTTAATGCATTCCATTTCTCGTTTACTTTCTGTATGTACTTGCTTATCCATATACTTTGGTAATCTCCAATAAAATTTGGTGTTTTGGTACGTTTTAAATTACCCTTTGAACTGTTGTACTACATGCAAATACTAACAATGGAGAAAACTCAAAACAAACCAAGTGATACTTGTTACTACTTTTGACAATTTCGTATCTTTTCAAGCAAACTGTCAAGACGATGTTTATTATTTTCATTAATAGCTTTGTGTTTTATTAACCAACAATAGTATGAAATGCTGCCATCATTGATATTTTGAAGGTTGAAAGTTATTCTGTTTAAACCGAAATGTAAAATAAATCTGAACAGCGCAGTCGTACCCAAGTAATATCAAATACTGTTGAATTTCCAGGGACATATTTTTGTCAAATCCTATCAGACTTCCGGAGTAATTAAATGCAATGAGTATCTCGCGTGTCTGGATCTCTCGTGTACCAAATGAAAACTATCGCCCCCTTTCTCTTACAAGGTTACGACCATGAATTAATGCTCACAACAATAGCCTTTTCCCTAATGCATTAGCACACGCATACGGAATCACATTTGTGTATGTTTTAAATCTCTAATATTTCAAAATGTCACGGTAAAATCGTGTTTCTGTTTTAAATTTGGTTAGTATGTTACGAACAAATCTGAACACGATTTTGCATTAATATGATTTATGTAATGAATTAGATCAGGTTTCGTGACTTAGCATACACTTGAACGCAAAATAGCGACCTTTGTTTCATAAGAAAAAGTCAATTGCATTATCAACACAGAAATGCTAATAAATGGTGTAATCTTAAAAGAGTAAGATTAAATAACTCTAACCACTCTTTGTGCAAGTCATTATTATCAATTGTATTCCACAACACCTTATTTTAATTTTATTTATAGACAAATTTCAGTGTAGCAGGTCTTTGATTTTATAAGATTATGGTAGATTACTGATCTTAGCATAGAAATAATTACCTTTTCAAATATAGTTTATCAATTCAGCTTTCTAATATCTGCGGATTGGAGATTTGTTGGTTGATTGTTTGCTGTAATGTAAATTCTATGTTTTCCTCTTGTCGGGTAAAAATTTGCTGAGTAAGAAGTTATTCAACATGAGTAAAAATGAGCATTATTTTGATTTGCATTCCTTTTACTCTTTTGTTTTTGTATTTGCTTATATAGTAGTTAAGTTGGCTAATATACATCTGACATTATTTTTTTCTTCTTTCTTCTTTGTTGACCTATTTCTTTCTACTTGATGCATCATTTTTTCTGTCTCTAACTACTCTCTGCCATGCTATGCCACCAGGTGTGTGCCCTACTCATTACTATATTTTGACTTGATGCAGCTAATTTTATATCTTTAACAAGGATTCAGCTAATATGTATCTAAGGTTTTTATCAGAGACTTCATCTTTCTTATCGACAACACTTTTCTTATCGAAGTACTTTTTTTATTACCCCTCTGTTATTCTTTCTCAAGACACATGGTGGTTGTCCGTGTTTCTAAACTGTCAGTAAGCGCTGGTATGATTATGTCTTTATGCGAAATGGACTGAGAATTGTCGCAGAAGATGTAGATAAAGGAGCCAAAATTTTCCCTGTCTGATTGCATTCTTCTATTAACTTCCTCAACTAGACTATTGTTGAAGGTTAAATTTTTCCAAGATAGATATAGTGTTCAACCACTTCCAAGTCCGTTAAAAGCAAAGTACATGTAATTTTGAAGTTTTAGAATTTGGTATTTGACGTGTCTTTGGTTTTCTTTACATTCATGCTGAGACCGTCTATCCTACTTCCTTAGTCAAAGTTCTGTGTCATTTCTTGAAGTTTCTGATAAATGTAGCTCAGGATGAGGATGAATACCGTGTATCATCTGTAAACTATAAATGGGTTAACCGTTCTCCATCTACATGTATTAGGACAGGTATAGATTTTGTACAGGTGCGGTGACAAGCCTATTGATCTGTAATTTTTGACATTTTTGTATTTTTTTAATATGAAAATCTCATTGTTCTCATCTTGCAGCGCAGGATCGTATTAACTCATTATGATAATATTACAGAGTAACAGAGATGACACTCAGCTCAAAACATGGCCCCAATTACGTAACGTGTAACGTAATATGTGGACAAAAACGAGAACACACGATGAAGAATGCTGCACACCTTGTACCAGATTAAGCGTAACACACCAAGGACGATGTCAGGATTTATTGATATTTGAGAAGGATTATTATTTGTGTGTTCTCGTTAATTGGAGCCACTGATCACGTGATCAGCGAAGAAACGTTAACCAGCGACCGTTGAAAAATAGTAATCAAATGAGCTATGAAGTATATGGGGATAAAGTGTCGGGGGCCTGATAATAGTTTATTACATTCTTGGCAACCATCTGTATCAATGTCCTCGGTGTTTTGTGCCTTGTCTGAATTAACCTCTTTTTAAACCTTGTTATTTGTATAATACTACATGCAGATACATACAATTGAGAAAGAAGAAAGATATCTAATATTTTGATTTAAATTTTTTTATCAATAATGTCAAAAAACTGTAACAAAATATTCTGTGAGTTATTATTTTACTCACTGGGTATTTTTATTCATTCACTGGGTATTTTATTATCTGACAATGATTTGAAATAGCGCCACCATCGACGAATCTAAATATTCACCTACTCTTTTAAATTGAAATGTGGATAAATTCGACACTTAAGGGGTTTCTCAGAGATTTTCTCCATTAATTTTCTTAAAAAAATAGTATTTGGTAGATTTGTTTGTGCTAATAACGAATCTAAAATAAAAAATAAATAGGTCAACGTGTTTGTTTCTGAGATACAGACATTTCAAAAAGTGTTTCATATGTTCCCCAAAATTCACTCGATTCACCACACAAAGTATAGGGAAAGCTCCAAAAAGTCGATCATTATGAGCTTTTAAAATAGCAAATGCTCCATTGATTTTTGTAATTGTTACTTATGTTAAAGCTTTTTTTGCGTACTCTAAAACACTGAAATGAAAAGTAGGGTCACCGTATTAGTTTTCACGGAAAATGACAAAAACGGGCATTCTTCAATTACATTTGATTACTAGTACTTTGATGCCACATCTACGTCTGCATAATTTCCCGCGTATATATTACGCAGCGATGCAGCGAGTAATTAACCAAACGCGTTAGTAAAGCATGCATAGTGTGCATTAAAATTTTCGCACGCAAAACGAATGCAAACATTTTTTTTTGCTATTTAGGAAAAAATCGTTATCCCGCAGTCATAAGCAACTGCATTTCTTAGAAAACCCCTTAAAAAAAGCTCCGTCTTACCATTGTAATATCAAATACTGTTGAATTTCCAGGGACATATTTTTGTCAAATCCTATCAGACTTCCGGAATAGCTAAATGCAATGAGTAATCTCGCATGTCTGGATCTCTCGTGTACCAAAATGAAAACTATCACACCTTTCTCTTACCATTTACGAGGTTACAACCATGAATTTACCCTTACAACAATACCCCTTCCCCGATGCATTGGCTCAATCATGCAGAATCACATTTTTGTATGTGTTAGATCTCTAATACTTAAAACAATGTCACGGTGAAATCGTGTTTGTGTTTTAATTTAGCTTAGCGTACTACAAACAAATCTGAACACGATTTTGCATTAATATGATTTATGTCATGAATTAGATCAGGATTAGTAATGAATTATATAAGGCCTCATGATTTTGCATAAATTTGAACTCAAAAATAGCAACCTTTGTTTTATCACAAAAAGTTAATTGCAACATCAACATTTAAAGTTTTAAATAACGGTATTCAACAAGCCGTTTTACATTTTGGAAAAATCTGAGATAATGTAGATTCAGAAGAACATTTTTGACAATTATTGGAAGCTAATACTGCATGTCTAGTCCTAACTATTCACATGGCGGCTTGAATCATTCATTTGAATCCCCTGCGCCGAAAACACTCAATCGACAAAAAAGTTACAATCGATTTGAACTGTGGGTATTCGATGTACATCGAACACCATATACACCTTACCGCGATTGCACAACACCTTTTTGGCGATTGGATATTTTGGCTTTGGATATTCAAATTGATGTCATGAGCCGCGTGAATCATTTGGAACGGTTGCCGGGAAAATTAATCTGATTATGACATCATTTCTACATTGAATAGCATGAACCAGTTATGACATATACTGTTATGTAATAACTTCTACAGCAAATAAACCTGTCAAGAAGTTTACATGCAGACTTATTCATCTCTGATTTACGTGTTTTATTCGTTTACACTAATTGTGAATTTTGTATTCAGTATTTTATTTCATTTATATTTGTTTTTTGGTTTTTTTTCAATAATGGAAGTTAAGTCTAAGAAAACGTTGAAGAAACGTCCTGACAGAAATGTGTTAATAAACAAAGAAGAATGTAACACATCAGACAACAAAGATAGAGTGAAGGAACTTTTAGTAAACAGACTCGACTGTTTGGCTACAAGCTGTTGATAACATTGATCTCTCCTTTTCTTGCCTCGTTCAACATACTTTATTGCTCCACTTCTCTCCTTTTCGACTTGAGATAATGAATTTCCACTGTGATTGTCTGAATTCAATCGTACGCATAAACACCAGTTGAGAGAGCAGGAGAAATCACACACTAGCTCACAACACGTGTAAGGAACTTCCTAGACACGACAGGGTCCCTGGAGATGATTATATTACGCTTCTTATGAGGAAGTGAGGAAAACCGTTAATGAAGTACCTTAGTAAAGAAAAATACTAATGGTTAGAAAAGCCAATGTAAATACGTGGGTGCTGACAAGATGTTATCGTTGGTCGAAATACATAAGATATAAAGTTCTTGCAGGATTTGTGACAGGTTTTGAATTAATTTACTTAGCGAGTGTTATTCAAAATATATTCAAAGGAAGTAATTGACAATTCAAGATGAATATAGAGAATTTTAATAAGGAAGAGTTGTTGTATATATGTCTATTTGGATCTATATTTGCGTTAAGCAAAACAAAATCAGGACTGATACTTTCGTAGAATAAAGGTCAGTGTATTTACAATACCTTCTTTAAATGATAAATATTTGCTTTGTGTAAACTTGTAGCTAGAATGACTTGCAAATCGAATTAAAAAACTATTCTATATTCTTGTCATCTTCAAAACAGTGAAATATTGTTGTTTATTTTTCTTAAGAATATTGATTTCTGTTAGTTCAAGTACGTATTTTATTGTGCCTTTCAAATTTTATGACGTCATCTAACAAACCTAAGAATTTAAAGTTGATGATGTGGTTTTTTTTTAATGAAAAGCCAGGGCAGTCTCAACGTCAACCTCTACATGACCCTTGCTTTGATTGTCACTAAATTATGGCTCCTCCCACTTCATTTCGTAATTGGACTGTCACTGCAGTCAATCATTAGCAATTGAAGAAATACGCATGACCTCATGCCTTAAGATTGTTATAATATTTATGTAACTCTAATGTTTAAAGCCATCTAAATTTAACAAATATACAGCAAAAATGTCTTGAGAACAAGACGCAGTTCTGACAGAACGTAGTACAAAGGATTTTAGTATTTTACAACTGCCTTCTAAAGTCATTTATGTGAAGTCTACAATGTTATTTTAATTTCGTCAGATAATCGTGATCTCAATTTACCTAAAAATTATAAGATAGAAGTCGATAACTAGAAACTTTCGTAGAATTAATTCATTTCATTTTCAAACAAGAATGAATAGTTCTATGAAAAATGGAACATTAATTGGGAAATTACTCAATTTCATTGGTCGATTTTGATCACATGGTGTCGTTCATATATGTTATTTATTATGTTACACACAACGACACTACAGTGTGCGAATTACTGCCGAGAATCTGATGCTTGAATTAATCCAAAGCGGCAAAGATGTAAAGGACATTACTCTACGCTTAACCTGCACGTAGCCCAGACAAACGTTTATTTATTCATATTCCTTGTCATGTTGTTTTGAGTAAAGAGTGCATGTTACAGTTATCAAACTGAACCGTCATCTAGCAGTCACATTTCTTGTTCCCTTTCGCAGAAAGTCTAAAAATGGTCTACTGTTTCTATTCCGAGTCTCTATAAGTCAACACTAGTCAATGTGAAATGTTTGGCAAGAAAATATGTCCTCTAGCCAATGTCAAAGATGGTTGAAGTAAAGAAGTTGTCCCCAAGCAACCGACCCATTTCAGTTGATACAAGAAAAAAATGTCACTGGCAACATCTTAGTTTGCGTCAATCGTCGACATAACTATATCAGAAGACGTAACTTTTGTTACCTCTGGCTGAAAATAATCAGATCACTTTGCAGGTGTCCATTTTAGAGTCGGTTTCATTGAGTTGTTATGAAGACTCGTGCACGGCCGAAAATGTTTTTAACACAACCAAATACATTAGTGTTTGGCAATTATATCATAACTCCAACAACAAAAAAAGGGTTTTAAAATTCAAATCAGTAAAATATATTTAGAGATATAGTCACATTTTAAAATACGCATAACAAGTTTCTTAAAATTCACATCAGTAATATTCATTTAGCTATATAGTCACATTTATCCAGCTATTGCCAATTTTGTCCATCGAGCACCAAATTGACATTTCATAGAAACATGCCCTGGAGCAACAAATTGAATTTCCAATTTCACAGAATAGTTTTGAGATGTAAAAATCAGATACACAATCTAAATGAAATGTATCTACAATTTCACATATTGTATATATGTAAAAACATAAATCACCAATGGCAGAAAATTGAATTTCACAGAATGATTCACAAATCGCACAGAATAAAAGAGGTGTATTCTTTTCTTATCGGATATTATTTTTCCACAGGCGAATTTACAACAAAAGAAGAACGCTTTTCGAATAAATTCAATCCATCTGCATTGACAAGAGTCTATGATGAGTAAAATATAGAGAGAAGTGTAAGATAGTTCCCTGAACAGGGTGAACTCGTCGTCTTTCACAATTGGAAACATTTTTTTGATTGCTTTCTTTCAGAGTTTCGTAGTATATTAAAAGATTTCAAAAGGTTTTTAAGTGTTAAAACGTTAAATTAAAACCAGGTTATTTTATAGAATCCTTATAACTAAGCGTCAAAGGATACTTTGTGAGAAATAGTTCGAACTGGTGTACGTCAATCCATATTCAGCCCAATAATAGTAAAAGATACGATAGTGACAAAACGCCTTGTATTTTTCCATTTGCCATTGCGAATTTAAAAACAATACACAAGATTTTATATATAAACTGTACAGACTAGCTCATCTAACTTTGTATATTTTTATATTTGTAGATTTTACAGGTATGAAACATATTGATGAGCTGTCCCATTACAGTTTATGTAAATTCCTATGTACTTAATGTCCTATGTATGTCGAACAAGTGTAGTTTTTGACATTTATCGTACCGATATTTTTGTAAAAAAAATGGGTTACATACTCTGCTTTGTCATAAGTTGATAAAGAAGTATGTTACTCTAAAATGTCACATTTGAGTTGATTTTAAAAACCCTAAATTGCTCTTTAATTTGATCCAGTAATTGTAAAAGTAAGTCGATTATACCAGAACTAGTGATGGTTTTTTTGTTGCAGATGACAATATCATTTAAATGCAGCATACAATTAAAGACATTGCATAAATACATTACCCTGAATCAATAAATAGGAATTCCTTTTTTTTATATATAAAAGAGTGTTGTGTTGTGAAAATCTGACAAGATCTGAATGAAATGTATCTACAATTTCATACACTGTATATACCGTATATATAATACAAAAATCACCAATGGCAGAATATTTAATTTCACAGAATGATTTATAAATCGCTCAGAATAAAAGAAGTGTATTCTTGTTGGATATTATTTTTCCACAGGAGACTTTACAACAAGAACTCTTTTGAAATAAATTCAATCCACTTAATTGGAAAGGATCAACAATGATAAAATCTGTGGAAAAAGGGTAAGATAGTTCCTTGAACATGATGAAATAATCTGTTCTTAAGAATTAGTAAAAATATCCTATTTCTTTCTTTCAAAATTTCTTGGAATATTATAATGTTTCAAAGACTTGAACATGAGATTAAAACCAGGCAATTCTGCAGAATCTCTAAATTACTGTTTTTGACTACGTGAAAGTCTGTTTTGGGGTAACAATCTGAATTGCAGTACTTCAACCTATATTTGTATAGATAAGATTACCAACATATATTATATATTGTCCTATCAATAACCTGGACATGCACGTATGTTACATACGTGCATGTTTTAGAAAACCTAGATTAGGCCTCTCTTTTTATGCTGAAGCTTGGCAAAGCAACTTACAGGTCCCCGATCCAAAAATTTAGTGTGCTAGTAATTGAAAATGGTACATATCAAAATTCCTGATAGAATAAACAGTATGGATGACACGAATACATGTCAAGGTTGCAATTTGTCCAAATTGATTTTTTTTTGACAGATTCACAATCCTTGTGCTTACTTCAAAACACCGGTAAAGTGTAATTTCAAGAAAATGATCAAAAAATTAGAAATATATCTGTGTTTTATGACGACGATAGAAAATATAGGACTTACTTATTTTTGAACGCGTTTATCCCAGTTATACAGTTTACTCTCTGACAACCTTTGACGGACCATAACTTGACTTCTGGAAATCGAGTGAAGTTCATTGAGGTGTCATTTTAATCCTTATAACATGATCTTTGCAATATTTAAAAATGTGAAAATGGTAAGAATGGTTATGGAATACTGGATTTGTGTTATTATTTCTTTTATTTGAATATTCATTTTATTGTATTGTATGTATTTACCTGTTATTGGTTTCATCATTAAGTTCATGATTATATAGAGTAACCTGCTAAAAACATGTCATACCTCGACGAGGAGGAATTGGATATTTTCCTTAGGTTAGTTTGTATCAATGCCTATATGTATAAAATTACATAAGCAAGCCAAAAATGACACCTTTGTTTTAAAGTTGTACTTGCTAATGAATTTTATGCATATAGTTTATATCATTTTGCATATTTTGCATATCAACTTACATTTCTTTCGTAAAATTAATCATATTAGGTGTATGTTCCCTGCATTTTAATGTTTGTCCAATTCACTCGACCATGACACTATGCCCTTAAATGACAAATGTAAATAATACTAAAAAATTACCTTACACATTAATTACTTTTCCAATCCCATCTTTAAAATCAATTTTCAATTCTTCATTTAACGAATGACGTTTAACGAAGTTTCGGTAACACCCTGGTCACATGACCACCGGTGTCCGACCGGCGTCTGCAAAGCCGCAACGCCGGTATGACATCGGTATGACACCGCTGAATGCTTGCGAGCTCTTGCGATGCCCGGTCGGACACCGGTCGGACTCCGATGGTTATTAGACCATAACGGAAGACGTTTACACGCCGCAAGGTTTTAACTCAGAATTAAATTCTTGCGACATGCTTCCGGCGTCTTACGGCGTTACGGACACCGACCGGACACCGATCGGACTCCGGTCGGTGTCCGGACGGACACCAGCCGGAGTCCGACTGGTGTCTGCTGAAATCTACCTGGTATGACGCCGTAAACACATCGTAACCTCGCCGCAAGCTTATGTGACCAGGGTATCCATGTATATGCCAAATAATAAAACAAAAATATCGAAATACCACAGGAGATTGGCATGTAATTAATCGATTTTAAGATAAAAATAATCGCACGACCAAATGAGATTTTGTCTGTAAATCTTTTAACATTTTACATGATAGTTCGACAAAGTACAGTAAAATTGTTCAAAGTACAGTAAAATGTTCAAATGCAGTTGTCTTAATTCATTATTATCTTTGCATTACAAAATACGACATTCCTTATTTCAAGTGTCACCTTTTATTTTCATATATGTCAAGCAAATAAAGTCTGTCAAACAAAGATATTTTCCGCCGCATGATTTGTCTGGCATCCGACAAGCTGTGGGCGACATGCAAAAATGTCTACCATATTGAAATAAGCAGTTAAATATCTAAAAATACAAAAAAATGGAACTAACATGGTATGCATTCTTTAAATAATTACTTACGACTCTAAAACATTGACCTTATTCAAATAGAGCTAGCACAGATTTCGTGGTGTTTACAATGTTTCATGAGACAAGAGTTACAAGTATTATACTTCAGATATACACTTGCGTTATAAATCATTAACCATGGTTGTATTGATTGTATAGCAATTGTATTTTTACTTTCAATTGTTTTATGAGAAAATTGATATATATCCAGATACAAAAACTGATGGTCAGAAGCCAGGAAAAAGGCAATTATTTCGACAAATCTATAATATTATTAACAGGGTAAAGATCAAATAGGTCAAAAAAATGCTAAATATATAAGGGTAATCAGATTTGAGGAACGAAATTGTTTGTACCCAAAGGATGTTGAATCCACAGAGTGAAAGAAAACATTTTAATACTTGAAAGCAATTATCCATTAGTCACGATGACCGTTACTAATGGCGACTTAGCTTCAATGTTCCTTCGCGGTTTATATAGAAAGGCCATTTTCCATTTGCATTGCTATTGAATTGGTAAATATCACTTTAGAAAATGATGAAGTTTTTAATTTTCAAGCATAAAAAAATCATCTTTTAGGACTTCCATTTTCTCATTGAATTTTTGAAAACTGATTCATTAAAATGCGAATATGATTTAACGACACAATGTTTTGAAAATTCACTATTTCTGTATCATCAGTTTATTAACATATAATCCAGCGCTTACAAAGTTAATGAGATATTTAATCAAATTCAACGACTAGGATGGCAAAAATCGCACCACGAGCATGCTGCGCTGTCAGTATAATTGAATCAAATGCTGCTCCATCCAGGGTTTAACGCCTGCACGTAAGCAAAGTAAGGATTCAAATTTGCCTTTTGAGGCGAAAAAAATATTTGCAAGGAAACCACTATGGTAATGTATGATTACAGCCAACAAATACAGCGCCGTGTCTTTATTAGGATTTTAGTACAGAAAATGAAAAATGTAACGTAACATTATGACTTATAAAATATATCTTCAATTAGGGTTTTTTAATATATATAATGAAAACAAATCAAACGTAATTCATAACTTATCTGTAAGTCTGTTTTTCTATGCGTGTTTGTCTGATTGTCGCCTGTTTTTTTAAGATTTTTAATTCTATCATAATATGTAATGCCAGTCTTACCTGTTTTCACCTCATCTGAAATGTAAAGATTTGTTTGGTCGTGGTTTTCACGCCCAACAATCTGTAAAATAATAAAGAAAGAAAACCGATGTTACGAAAGTTTGTAACTGAGTTTTTGTATACTTATTTGTACGGTATATTACTTGCTGATAAATTTTCCAAGTATAGATTTGAAAAAATTAAACCTCTTTATTCGAAGAGGTTTAAACCATTAAAACCGTCCTTAGTCAAACGTGTAACATATCCATCGAAAGTGGACATAACACACACACAAATCACGATAATAGTGATCGTCCTTCTATGATATACGTATATGCGCCATCTATTGATGAAATGTTATGTATCTATATTAAGCAAACCAAACCCATAATAGGAGTCTGTTATTAAAGTATAAAAAAATAATTTGTCCTGCTTTGCGTCCCGGGTTTGCGTCAGTGATTAAGTTTTGATTTTAGTGGAGCTAGAACGAGTGAAAGTAAACGACAGAATTCAACAATATGCTCATATGATGATTTGTTTGTATTTCATATCCTAAAGCATTACGCTAGTTAATTTCACGTGGATGGTACTAATAGGAACGATCATAGGTTTAGTTTGCTCTGAGAACAATTGTTGCAAGTGTTCAGAATTCGGGATTTAATGTATCTTCTTTTTTTTATTACATTATATGTTTTTAATTAACTTGGTTGCATGCCTTGAATATACGCAGAAAATATGGGAGATTATATTACGTAGAAGCCATCCGTACTACACATATCGAAATGCAGTCACGTATTTGAAAGACGTTTGCAAAATATTTCTACAATCCGTCAATATCCAAGTTGAAATAAAAATAGATCGGTTTCTGACCTCTTTGACCCTAAAATAATATGATGTCTTGCGAGATAAAGAAGCTGATATCTCAACGAGAGCGAGTTTTGAGATGCTTAAAAGCGACATCACGTTTTATCAGTACTATTTATCATTTTACATTACCAGTTCCTTATCGCTGTTATTCTAAAATAAGTATGATATGCATCAATATTGAAGTCTAATTTTAGAAACATGGACTGAGAGTAGGTTAGATGACGAAGACCAGAAGCAAAAATCAATTCGACAGCTATCTTACAGTAACACATTATTTCAGTTTTCTTAGGAGGTCCATACCATATAAAGACGTAACCAAATAACGAGTCACAGTGGCAGGTGGAGATCATATACGTAATCCGCCATTTTTTCGCACAACAGTTAGGCAATTATGAATGTTTACCAAATCTGATAATCTCTATATAAATAATAAGGAAAAACATTTTACATGTTGATCATAATCGAAAAAGTTTTTAAATGATTTGTCTACATTATTCTTATCTTTTGTTTTTTATCTCATCTTTATTCATGTATTATGAGCAAAAGGAACTAGTTATCTATTCTAACATACATGGTTTGAATTTTAATCAGCTCTACGCTACCCATATTTTTTTCTGAAAATACACCAAATGCTTGTACTTTCCTACTATGCTTCACATAAGTCGGTGTCTGAAAATCATTATTTTTAAATAATGATTTTAACATGTGAACTGTAAATAATCTGTAAATATAAATCTCCTATCCTGTAATTGAACTTCAACGCAGCTTACTTCAAACACTTAATAATGTTAAAATAACCCTCATGATAATACCAAACATGATTGATTTTTACCCAAACCAACGTTAAAGTAGATTACGAGTATGCGATTTCCGGATCATTTTTATTAGCGGCAAGTTGAAATCCCCACAGCGCGAGGTGAGATTTAATGCAATATTTAAGTTGGGATCACCTTAAGCTTAAGCGACTTGGGATCAAATTCTTATTAATGTTAAAGCGATTGTAATAATAGCCTGGTAATTGAAACGGGATTTACTTGCGGTATTACGTGTCTGTGTTTTTTTTACTTCAAGATATCCTGTAAGTTCTTTCTGTTCTTAGATATGCTATATAGGCAACTTGAAGTAATGATATCGCATAAAACGTTATTGATGTTACAACAAGTTAACACATGTATTCGAAAGATATACGGTATTCATTTTATCTTTGGTCACTGCAGAAAATCAAAGAATCATTTTATTATAATGGTGTAGTGTGCAATTAAGATAATTCATATCACGAAAAATCTTCTGAAAGATTTTGCTGGGGACAGATTAGGTACTAGCAGCATCTGGTTGACGACAGTCGAGGTTTATGGGAGATTGCGATGTCCTTGGATATGCTTAGTATAAAACATCACAGTAAAGGACAAACAACAACATTAACTTTTTACGCTAGAGTGGTGGTATAAATGTATTACTAGGGTGCATCGTATCCATAAAATGTTAGAAATGTGTCATTGTGCCATTCTATGCGGACTGGGCTCTTCAAATGTAGACTCATAAGCAAACGAAAGTAAGCGTGATATATTAAACGCAAATGTCGCATTTGTCAAAGGTTGAATTGATAAAAGTGAATAGGTAAATGCCTACAGCTCTTTCATCAGTGTTGGTTCTGACCACAGAGTTGTCACCGCAAGACTAAGACTAAGTTTGAGAGCCATAAAGACGAAAACCAAGAGGACACCAAAATATGACTGGAAGAAATTCAGTGCTGACAAAAATCTTCAGCATTCATATGCGGTTGAA
>JXSR01S005692.1:105489-125745 GCA_000969725.1 Ophiothrix spiculata | reverse complement strand
TTTCGCACAACAAGTAACAGTTAGGTAATAATGAATGTTTACCAAATCTAATAATCTCTATATAAATAATTAGGAAAAACATTTTACATGTTGATCAGAATCGAAATTTTTTTTTGAAATGATTTGTCTATATTCTTATCTTATGTTTTTACCTCATCTTTATGTATACATGTATTATAAGCAACGGTAACTAGTTACCTATTTAATTTAGTTTGAATTTTAATCAGCTCTACGCTACCCATATTTTTTTTTGAAAATACACCACATGCATGTACTTTCCTATATTTTACATTAGTTGGTGTATAAAAATCATTATTTAACATGTGAAGTGTATAAATATAAATCTCCTATCCTATAATTGAACTTCAACGCAGCTTATTTCAAACACTTAATAATGTTAAAATAACCCTCATGATAATACCAAACATGATTGATTTTTACCCAAACCAACGTTAAAGTAGATTACGAGTATGCGAAGTGTAAATTATCTATAAATATAAATCTCCTATCCTATAATTGAACTTCAACGCAGCTTATTTCAAAAACTTAATAATGTTAAAATAAACCTCGTGATAATACCAAACATGATTGATTTTTACCCAACGTTAAAGTAGATTACGAGTATGCGATTTCCGGATCATTTTTATTAGCGTAAAGTTGAAATCCCCACAGCGCGAGGTGAGATTTAATGCAATATTTAAGTTGTGATCACCTTAAGCTTAAGCAACTTGGGATCAAATTCTTATAAATGATGAAGCGATTGTAATAATAGCCTGGTAATTGAAACGGGATTTACTTGCGGTATTACGTGTCTGTGTTTTTTTACTTCAAGATATCCTGTAAGTTCTTTCTGTTTTTAGATATGATATATTGACAACTTGAAGTAATGATATCGCATAAAACGTTATTGATGTTACAACAAGTAATCAAATGTATTCGAAAGAAAGAATTTATTTTATCTTTGGTCACTGCAGAAAATCAAAGAACCATTTTATCATAATGGTGTAGTGTGCAATTAAGATAATTCATATCACGAAAAATCATCTGAAAGATTTTGCTTCGGGACAGATTAGGTACTTGTAGCATCTGATTGACGACAGTCGAGGTTTATTGGAGATTGCGACGTCCTTGGATATGCCTAGTCCTAGTATAAAACATCACAGTAAAGGACAAACAACAACATGGTCTGTTCCAGCTAAATTTACTGAATTAAAGTGGTGGTACAAATATATAACTAGGGTGCATCGTATCCATAAAATGTTTAAAATGTGTCATTGTGCCATTCTATGCAGGCTGGGCTATTCAAATGTAGGGTCATAAGCAAACGAAAGTAAGCGTGATATATTAAACGCAAATGTCGCATTTGTCAAAGGTTGAATTGAAAAAAGTGAATAGGTAAATTGAGGAGTGTGTGAGTTTGTCTAAAAATATCACCTGAATCTATTCTATCGGAAGACATGGCCACGGCTTAAATGTATGCAAAGCCATGCTTGCTGGACAACCATTGTTTGCTTTAATCAAACTTCGGTCTTGTCTGACAATAGGCATATAGGTGAAGACGAAGAACATTCTGCGTTGGAAGTTGTATTTGCTACTATTTATTTGACATGATGTAACATGATATTATTACATCCCTTAATCGTATGATGATCAATACCTGGGGAACCAGGAACACATATGTTATACTTTACACGTAAATGGGGAGACTACGGTACACTGGTTCATATTTCACCAAGGCGAAAACCACTAGCTAAGTCAAAAACATCAAATGGTCGCCTGATTGGATTTGCCACGAGTTTATAGTTAGAGCAGCGTTTGAAGATAATGTGGACTAGAGGAATCGTTTAAAATAATTTGCTTCCTAGTGCATTGCATAACAACACAAATCTAAAATTTGGATCGCAGGCAAATAACTTTTGCTTTTAAATATCAATCTTACTATTTCAACAAATATAGGAAATTGTATTACGTTGGAAGCTATTCGTACTATACATATCTAAATACAGTTCGTATTTGAAAGACGTTTGCAAAATATTTATAGAATCCGTCAATATCCAAGTTGAAATAAAAACAGATCGGTTTCTGACCTCTTTGACCCTAAAATAATATGATGTCTTGCGAGATAAAGAAGCCGATATTTCAACGAGAGCGAGTTTTGAGATGCTTAAAACCGATATCACGTTTTATCAGTGCTATTTATCATTTTACATTACCTGTTCCTTATCGCTGTTATTCTAAAATAAGTATGATATGCATCAAAAATGAAGTCTAATTTTAGAAACATGGACTGAGAGTAGGTTAGATGACGAAGACCAGAAGCAAAAATCAATTCCACAGCTATCTTAGAGTAACAAATTATTTCAGTTTTCTTAGGAGGTCCATACCGTATAAAGACGTAACCAAATAAGTAGTCACAGTGGCAGGTGGAGATCATATACGTAATCCGCCATTTTTTCGCACAACAAGTAACAGTTAGGCAATTATGAATGATTTACCAAAATCCTCTATAAAAATAATAAGAAAAAAAAATTTACATTATGATCAGAATCGATTTTTTTTTTCAAATGATTTGTCTACAATTCTTATCTTTTGTTTTCATCTCATCTTTATACATGTATTATGAGCAAAAGGAACTAGTTACCTATGTTAACATACATGGTCTGAATTTTAATCAGCTCTACGCTAACCATATTTTTTCTCTTAAAATACACCCAATGCATAAAATTACTCTCCTATACTTCATATTAGTTGGTGTCTGAACATCATTATTTAACATGTGAAGTGTAAATCATCTGTAAGTATAAATCTCCTATCCTGTAATTGAACTTTAACGCAGCTTACTTCAAAAACTTAGTAATGTTAAAATAACCCTCGTGATAATACCAAACATGATTGATTTTTACCCAAGCCAACGTTAAAATAGATTACGAGTATGCGATTTCCGGATCATTTTTATTTGCGGCAAGTTGAAATCCCCACAGCGCGAGGTGAGATTTAATGCAATATTTAAGTTGTGATCACCTTAAGCTTAAGCGACTTGGGATCAAATTCTTATTAATGATAAAGCGATTGTAATAATAGCCTGGTAATTGAAACGGGATTTACTTGCAGTATTACGTGTCTGTGTTTTTTTACTTCAAGATATCCTGTAAATTCTTTCTGTTTTTAGATATGCTAATTAGACAACTAAAAGTAATGATATCGCATAAAACGTTATTGATGTTACAACAAGTAAACACATGTATTCGAAAGATATATTTATTTTATATTTGGTCACTGCAGAAAATCAAAGAACCATTTTATCATAATGGTGTAGTGTGCAATTAAGATAATTCATATCACGAAAAATCTTCTGAAAGATTTTGTTTCGGGACAGATTAGGTACTTGCAGCATGTGGTTGACGACAGTCGAGGTTTATGGGAGATTGCGATGTCCTTGGATATGCCTAGTATAAAACATCACAGTAAAGGACAAACAACAACATTAACTGTTCCAGCTAAATTTACTAAATTAAAGTGGTGGTACAAATATACATGTATAGCTAGGATGCATCGTATCCATAACATATTAGAAATGTGTCGTTGTGCCATTCTATGTGGACTAGGCTATTCAAATGTAGACTCGTAAGTAAACTAAAGTTAAAGCGTGACATATTAAACTCAAATGTCGCATTTGTCAAAGGTTGAATCCAAAAAAAGTGAATAGGTAAATTGAAGAGTGTGTGAGCTTGTCTAAAATATCATCTGAATCTATTCTATTGGAAGTCATGGCCACGGCTTAAATGTATGCAAAGCCATGCTTGCTGGACAACCATTGTTTGCTTTAATCAAACTTCGGTCTTGTCTGACAATAGGCATATAGGTGAAGACGAAGAACATAATCTGCTTTGAAAGTTGTATTCGCTACTATTTATTTGACATGATGTAACATGATTTTATTACATCCCTTGATCGTATGATGATCAATGCCTGGGGAGCCAGGAACACAAATGTTAAACTTTACACGTAAACGGGGACACTAAAACACAATTCTAACATTTGTATCGCAGGCAAATAACTTTTGCTTTTAAATATCAATCTTACTATATATTTCAAAAAATATGGGAAATTGTATTACGTTCGTAGCCATACGTACTATACATATCTAAATACAGTCACGTATTTGAAAGACTTTTGCAAAATATTTCTACAATCCGTCAATATCCAAGTTGAAATAAAAACAGATCGGTTTCTGACCTCTTTGACCCTAAAATAATATGATGTCTTGCGAGATATAGAAGCCGATATTTTAACGAGAGCGAGTTTTGAGATGCTTAAAACCGACATCACGTTTTATCAGTACTATTTATCATTTTACATTACCAGTTCCTTATTGCTGTTATTCTAAAATAAGTATGATATGCATCAATAATGGCTGAAGTCTAATTTTAGAAACATGGACTGAGAGTAGGTTAGATGACGAAGACCAGAAGCAACAATCAATTCCACAGCTATCTTACAGTAACACATTAGTTCAGTTTTCTTAGGAGGTCCATACCGTATAAAGACGTAACCAAATAAGTAGTCACAGTGGCAGGGGGGGGTCATATACGTAATTCGCTATTTTTTCGCACAACAAGTAACAGTTAGGTAATAATGAATGTTTACCAAATCTAATAATCTCTATATAAATAATTAGGAAAAACATTTTACATGTTGATCAGAATCGAAATTTTTTTTTGAAATGATTTGTCTATATTCTTATCTTATGTTTTTACCTCATCTTTATGTATACATGTATTATAAGCAACGGTAACTAGTTACCTATTTAATTTAGTTTGAATTTTAATCAGCTCTACGCTACCCATATTTTTTTTTGAAAATACACCACATGCATGTACTTTCCTATATTTTACATTAGTTGGTGTATAAAAATCATTATTTAACATGTGAAGTGTAAATTATCTATAAATATAAATCTCCTATCCTATAATTGAACTTCAACGCAGCTTATTTCAAAAACTTAATAATGTTAAAATAAACCTCGTGATAATACCAAACATGATTGATTTTTACCCAACGTTTAAGTAGATTACGAGTATGCGATTTCCGGATCATTTTTATTAGCGGCAAGTTGAAATCCCCACAGCGCGAGGTGGGATTTAATGCAATATTTAAGTTATGATCACCTTAAGCTTAAGCGACTTGGGATCAAATTCTTATTAATGATAAAGCGATTGTAATAATAGCCTGGTAATTGAAACGGGATTTACTTGCGGTATTACGTGTCTGTGTTTTTTACTTCAAGATATCCTGTAGGTTCTTTCTGTTTCTAGATATGATATATACATGTAGACAACTTGAAGTAATGATATCGCATAAAACGTTATTGATGTTACAACAAGTTAACACATGTATTCGAAAGATATATTTATTTTATCTTTAGTCATTGCAGAAAATCAAAGAACCATTTTATCATAATGGTGTAGTGTGCAATTAAGATAATTCATATCATGATAAATCTTCTGAAAGATTTTGCTTCGGGACAGATTAGGCACTTGCAGCATCTGGTAGACGACAGTCGAGGTTTATGGGAGATTGCGATGTCCTTGGATACGCTTAGTATAAAACATCACAGTAAAGGACAAACAACAACAATAACTGTTCCAGCTAAATTAAAGTGGTGGTACAAATATATAACATGGGTGCATCGTATCCACAAAATATTAGAAATGTGTCATTGTGCCATTCTATGCAGGCTGGGCTATTCAAATGTAGACTCATAAGCAAACGAAAGTAAGCGTGATATATTAAACGCAAATGTCGCATTGATAAAAGTGAATAGGTAAATTGAGGAGTGTGTTAGTTTGTCTAAAAATATCACCTGAATCTATTCTATCGGAAGTCATGGCCACGGCTTAAATGTATGCAAAGCCATGCTTACTGGACAATCATTGTTTGCTTTAATCAAACTTCGGTCTTGTCTGACAATAGGCATATAGGTGAAGGCGAAGAACATAATCTGCGTTGAAAGTTGTATTCGCTACTATTTATTTGACATGATGTAACATGATATTATTACATCCCTTGATCGTATGATGATCAATACATGGGGAGCCAGGAACACATATGTTATACTTTACACGTAAATGGGGAGACTACAGTACACTGGTTCATATTTCACCAAGGCGAAAACCACTTTAGCTAAGTCAAAAACATTGCCTGGTTGGATTTGCCACGTGTTTGAAGTTAGAGCAGCGTTTGAAGATAATTTGCACTTGAGGAATCATGTAAAATAATTTGCTCCGTAATGCATCGCATAACAACACAATTCTTACATTCGTATCTTGCGATTTTAAATATCAATGTTACTATTTCAAGTGGTTCGTACAAAAAACGAGTTTTAATCCAGAGACATTTTCTCTATACGGAATAATCTTATACATTAGTATTGCCTATAAGAAAAACAAAAATGCAACACACAAGTTAATTTTATAGACTAGCACTTTTCACTCTTGATTTACGACTTTGTAATTATTTATATCCCATAAGGTTATTTTCTTACGATATAATTATTTATCGTCAACAAATACTCGTATATATGCTACGTGACTACTTGAGTGCATGTTGCGTAATCATATTGTGTTACATCCAGATTTACAATATGAAGATCTTGTTGCAGCACTAGACAAGCTAGTGAGTGATTCTCACAGAACAAGAGAATGTTATGACAAGCCATCAGAATCATAAAGGATGACAATTGATGTTTTTAATGGTTATTTGTGATGACTCACCCCGAAAAGGGGGACTTTGCGACAGAACACTTTTAAAGTAATAGGAGAAATATACAGCAAAAAATAAGGAAAATAATAAGAATTTCCAGCAGAATTTCTTTTGTAACATTTGATCGCCTTGATCAATTTCAACAAGTTAAGGTAACATTTCAAAGCTTAAAATATGCTGCAACAGATGAAATGATAAAATCAAAATTGATATCATCTGCAAAGTCCCCCCTTTCGGGGTGAGCCATCACATTTATTCCTGCATTCATTGATATTGAAAAACAACTTGATTTTTGAAAATTTGAAACATATACATATCTAAATTGTCACATTATAACGCCGACTATGTAGTTTTATGTCTGTTCGGGCTTGCCATAACAGTTTCTGAGAATCACTTTAAGTATAATATACTTAATGCGAAATTACATGCATGTTTGGGTTTTAATATTTATCTTTTATAATAACTATTGATGCAAGCAACTGCTGGTGCCAGGTATATTTCCAATCTGTTGCCTGCTCTAACAAAACATTTGGCATAAAATTGGTATATTTTTAGTTACACCATGGTCAAATAGCCGATTACAGCTGAACATTTTGCGTGAAACAAATAAACAGCCTAGTGTTCTGAAAAAGTGCATATGCCTTCTTTGAACTAATGAGTATGAACATTTTACACATAGGCCTAGTTGATATTGATAGATAATTTGGATAGTTTTATGAGTTTATTTTCCTAATCAAGAGATTGCATAATGATATACCAAAGAGAGTTTAATTTATCAATTTAAGCACTCACTATATAAAGTACTTACTATTATCACTCTATAGATCTAGTGTGGAAATGTATTTAAACCTGATAGGTACGTGAATCAATAACTTTTAATTCAATGTATGTTCATCTGGGACAATCTAACATTTGTAGAGCCAAATTAGTTAGACTCATCGCATGCAAAACTTCCTTTCCAAATTCGATAAAATTCTTAATTTGTGTATATTATTATTTCATCATCCATTGACATCATAAACGATACTTTAAAATTACTAGGCTAATGATTTATTGACGCTATGTGATTAGTAATGATGTTTTTAAAAGATATAAATTCAGATGCTCTCATCTTATATTTTTTGTTACAACTCTATGTTTTAATGAAAAAAAAGTTTTCTTCTCAGTAAATATCCAACTCTTACTTTATTTTGTTAATCATGGAGCAGCTAAGAACATATAAACAAAAATCTCCAGAGACTTCAATAGTGAGCTTCATGATAGTCTACCTAACCATTACTAACGAAGCATAACATTTGACTGAATCAAACTGCTGCTTTCATGTGTCCCAAGTGAAGAACTCAGGAAATAAGTCCAATCTATTCTGTCTACTATTTATAGATCACTAATGTTCCTGCTGCTGTTACTGCCTACTCCAGTTGATTGTTTGTGAATTAATTAAATACAGTAAAGTAGACTTGCTCCATATCGTCAACTATCACATTTACATCAAGTCTCAAACGGTAACCTGCATTTTGTTGATTCTATGTGTCTGTTTTCAATGTGAGAAAGTTAATGGTGGCTCCCATGAAGTAGGATTTGTAACAGGCACACCAAGGACCACATAATGGTACTTGATGATTTAATTTAAACAAAGAGAAGTGGCATGGTATAAAGGGAACAACTTAGATCTGTTTAAGAAAGAGCAAGATATTGCGTTGAGACAAACAAGTTCTCTGGACAATTTAAGAAAATGACGAGAGATATGGCAAAGGAACACTTGTGTAAATGGTTGGCAGAATGCGAACAATCTAGACTAGAATAAACAAGGAGTACACGGGAAATGACAAGATTTCCACAAAACGTATGAGCAACGTACAAAAGTTTCATATACTGAACGTGTGGCAAATGGACAACCACCGTGTGGATAACGAGTTTGACGTGCACATAACGAACAAACCGTATTGATAACGTATTGAACGCACTTCTAACGAACATATGACGAACAACAATGAATACAGCCAAACAATAGTGGGGTAAAGTACGTTATTCATACGTTTTGCTCTATACGGTGATGTCAGACATAGAGCAAAACGGACGAATAACGTACAAAAGTGTCACATATTGAACGTGTGCTAAACTCACCACCACCGTATGAATAACGAATTAAACGTGTACATAACGGACAGACCGTATGAATAACGTATTGAACGTACACATGACGAACAACAATGCATTAAACAGAACAATAGTGGGATAAAGTACGTTAGGCGTATACGGTGATGTGTGCCTTTAGGAAGGTTATCTTTCCTAAACAAGTGTATTTGGTTTGTGGAAAGGATAATATGTGGTTAGTTGGTTGTTTCATATTACAGATTATAAGGATCCTCATCGTAAAAAATCAATTTGACTTGTGGTGTAATCATACGAAGGCGTCGATGATCCATCCACAATAATGGGTCCTTCCATCCCAAACCAGCCGTAAATACAGCCTCTTGTCATCTTCACCTTTTTAAAAGGTTTGCAAAGATCAAGTTATAAGGATTAAAATGACACCACAATGAACGTTTTCCAGAAATCAAGTTATGGTTCAAATGTTGTCAGGAAGTAAAATGTATATCTGAGATAAACGCGTTCAAAGATCAGTAAGTCTGTTGATTGTCTTCAAAATATACAGACATATTTCATATTTCTGATCATTTTCTTTAAATGAAACTTTGCTGGTGTTTTGATGTAAGCACAGGAATTGTGAATCTGTCAAAATATATAGTATTGCTGCATTTACGGCTCATGTGGGCTGGACGATCACAATTGTGCAATTTGAATACATCCTGTCAAAGCTGATAAAGGCAACAAATTTAGGAGAACAATTTGGAAATATACTTTTTAAAATTATCATCAGTCGTTGCTAATTTCAAACTCAAAGCAATTCTAATAGAATACATAATGACCCTTATGCAAAATACAAAAATCTAAACACATTGCAGCATTTGTATTCGTTTGTTTGGGTGTTTGCTTTGAAAAATAGAAGTTCCAACGACTTGCAGAGAGATTGTATAAATTGTATTATCAACCAATTATCAAAGCCGATAACAGTTTAAGTAAAGACGTAATGCCTGGTGAGAATTGTAAATTCAATGCCTTTTCAAGACAGAAACATTAACAATTGTCGTATTTTCTTGAATGCAGCGGGTTTTTACTTGAAAATTAGTAAACGTTTTTATTGTCTATAGAATGTTCTGTAGAACATTACCAAACTAATAAAATGACCTCGTGGGCTAAGCTAATGTTGCCTTGATGACAGGGTAAAAATAGCATTAGGAACATTGCTTCAGGCTATATGTAGAAATTATCAAGGCAGCTTTATATTATTTCTTTACAAATGATCTCTCTGACACTCATGGGAAATATAATTTGCATTGCTACGGTATGATACACTAGCCGAGCGCAAGAATTCTATCAAATAACGTTTATAGTGTATTATCACGTTGCTTCTGTATTAGAATTTACTTAATGCTTAGTTTAGTATCTCATATTGTTACTTTGTGTTATCGCAATTTCTTCTTTTTTTCCTAAGACGAGCAAGGTTAATGTTATTTTGGTATTTTACAATGTACATATCTTTATCTGAAATTATATTTGTTGATTCACCCAATTCCTACTTTTCAAAGAACGTTTTTTACATAAAAATTATCTCATTTTGACTTATGAAAATGAGGAAAATTGTGACCGTCCATCCCAATACAGCCGTAAATACATCCTCTGGTCATTCTCGCTTCTTAAATATTTGCAAAGACCACGTTACAAGGATTAAATTGACACCTCAATGAACTTCGCTCGATTTCCAGAAGCCAAATTATGGTCAGTCAAAAGTTGTAGAATGTCCCGGTAAAATGTATAACTGTTGTAAACTGTATATTAGTAAGCCCTATATTTCTTGTTGATTGTTCTCAAAATATAAGCTTACAAATATATTTCATATTGCTGATCATGTTCTTGAAATGTAACTTTGCAGGTGGATTGAAGTAAGCACAAGGATTGTGAATCTGTCAAAAAAATCAGTTTCGGCAAATTGCGACCTTGATATGTATTTTCACATGTAGCGCAAATTGAATTTTCTTGCATTTACGGCTCGTTTGGGATGGACAGTCATAATTTAGAATATAGTAAATATCTTTCCCTGCAAGTTTGCCAAAAGTGATGCATCAAATTTTCTGTGCGTTTTTTTTTTCAAGATGGATTTGATGTTTTAAAGTTTAATCTAAAAAGATCCACGATGGATCTTAAGATAACCATAACAGACACTGTTAAAAATACTTGCTACTTCCTTTGAGATAACTTGTCCTCTAGAAAACATATACAAGAATGATTTTAAAACAATGTGTGTATTTAAAAAAGTATTTGAGTATTCATAAAATGAACATTAAGTATACAGCATCGTTCAGTGCTAATTTCATGTACCCTGCTTAAGATCACTGTTAATTTGCCGACATACCAAACATTACTCAACGTCTTCCGTTTGACGGATTCAATACTCTTTACTTTCCTATTTAAAAGCATATAGAATTCTTGTAAATTTTATTATTAATAAGTTAAAAGACTATTGTGAGGATCTTGTTCAGTTCCCGGGTTAGTTTCCTAAATTTGAATGTCGAATGCTCTGTACAAAAAGATGTTTTTAACAGTTTCAAAACCTTCAACATTAAGAGCTCAAATGATTGTAGAATATCGTTTCCCTTTAATTTGTCTAGACCATTAACGTCGCCAAAACGTAATTACCATGCAGGTACAAATTACACACAAGGCTAAATGACAAGTGATCGAGTAACATGTACCTTCCCAATCACCTTTTCAAATTGTTCATTAGCTTTCAACAGCTTATCAAAGGTCATCTTACTGTCTCTACACCAGCTAAGCAACATCGTCCATAGCTGATTAAACTGAAATGATCATATGCAAGTGTTTGCGCATCATGCTTCTGGAGAACATTCTCAGGCAAATTTAGATGAAAGTAGTACCGAATTCAAGCCCTTTCAACATATAGTTAAAAACATTATTAATAATAAAATGTAAATTACCGGTATTAATTTAAACAATTTTATTATCAAATACTAGAATTAAAAACGATCGAACACCTCTTGGTATTCTATAACCATGATGTATAATATTACTACACAGTGCACAGAAAATAAAGCAATTTGTTTCAGGGAACAGCGTGTATTTGAACGATTTTGATTGCTCATTTCTCTTTCTAAGAGATTTGAACCAGATGCCACCTTGTTGTTATATTGCGGTGAGGGGATCGCCACTACCCTTCCTCTTGAGTCTGTTACCTTCCAAGCACTGAAGAACGACTGCACCTATTTGGCACTTGGGTGAAAAAGAGGACATTAGTGTAAGTATCTTGCTCTAGGATATTACACATGTCGCCCACTATATTCGAACCCACGACGCTCAATTCCTGATGATTAGGAGTGGGGAATTATAGGCTACTTATGTCCCTCAGGTGTTTTCAAATCAAATAACTCAAAGAAAGAATATTTTTCTATCTCGTGTAAAGCATGCCAATGTTTTCATTTAATGCCTTATTATCTTTCATAATAAAACTAGAATCATAATTTCATTTTCAGTAGACTAGTATCTTCGAAAGTATCTGTATGGTGTGAATGAATTTGTAGCGATATCAGAATTGGCTCAAAATTAAAATTGAATTTGTTCAATATTCATTAACTGCATTAACAATTATATACTTTATTTCTGTATTTTCTTGATCTGTTCCTCCATCATATACATTCAATTGTCCATTGGTTTCCCGGAGAGTTTCCTTTCAACTCCATGCTACATGGTATACGGTAAAATTAGCAATAAATTGATTACTACAAGCTTAGTCAAACCCAAGGGGAATAAAGTTCATGGCCATACATTTACAATGAGCTTATTACTTGATTCTGAAGACCTGAGAGGTTAAGCTGGCTTAACCTAATTTTATAATGAATTCCGAAACTGATATTTAAAATTGAGGCAAGAAAGTATTAAACAGAACAGTGATTAATATTACGTGGCTTAATTAATTTTATTTTAGTGTATGATCATTGCAAGACGTTTGCATATCAAAAATTACAATAACCATCAAGGTCAAATAATCATAGATAGTTTACATATAAAAGATACTGAAAAAGACACTAAATATTGACCATTCTTTAGTCAACGAGTGAATGAGTGTGATTTTACTTAGGAGCACCCAACCATTATATGAAACAATAGGCCAGTTATTAGAGACTTTGTATTGTGAGACAATAGGATTGGCGTACATTATTTTTTCGTGATGGTAACCCCTTCGGGGCACCCATTACTCAAAATAATGTACGCCCATCCATTCTGAGACGATAGATGACAAGCAAACCACTAAATCTATATTTTATTCTCTAAAATGACAAGAGACGGACAAACGTGCCGTAGAATAAAACAAGGAAATGTTGATTATTCAAAAAGTTGAAAGGAAATATTTTTAATTGGATTTTGTTGACTTGCGCATTTCAACACGGAAATATAGTTAATAAAATTGTTAATGTAACAATCAAAGTATACTATTGTTCGTCTGCCATGCCATAATGTATACCCGAGATATATATGTACACATTAAATTTCCTTGCAATATTTTCATTGCAAAAAGAAATCCAAAATGTTTCAATTTCTTTGCTCTTGAGGTTTCTCTCCCAACCATCTCCCCTGTACACTTTGCGCTCTTATAATTTACTATGTTTATACGGGCAATTGCACAAATTATTGAATTCTGCAATATTACTATTGTTAATCAGTGACCAATTATATAGGTCTAATTCAGCCACCCATCCACCCTTTTGTTTGATTTCCTATGAATAGTGAATTCTAAATAAAACAACACTTTATAGAACTCAAATACAAAATGTATCTATTGTTGTTATTAATCGATATTTGATTTTGCAATTATATTTTAATTAAATCTAAACTAATGGAACAAGAAAGGAATAAAGGTCTCTAATATTCGCTGTGTTTTATTGTTAATGATAGATTTTGCTATACTCTGACCTTAAAATTCTTAAATGACAAAGATAGTATTGTAAGAAATATAGTTTTGTCTTCAGAATGATTAGGGAAAAAAGTAAGTGCAATGAAAAAATAATCTTACTTCGGACCAGCTTTTATGCTTATTCAGTTTATCCATATTCATAGCCATACTTATCAAGTAGGTATATAAATATGGATAAAACAGAACCAAGTTCGTTATACAATCACAACGATTGTAGCTTCTGCTTCATGTTTACCTGGATTTCATTTTATTCAAATCATACATGAGCCAGTTGTATAAGATTACCAACGTGATCCGACTGTGTTGTGTTTTGATTTGTTTTCCGTCTCAACCGAACGAAAGTTTTGAACAGTCCTCACTTAAAAGCATTTCAGCCACTACTCAAAACTAACGTCGCTTACATTGAAGGAGGTGGATAAATCTGAAAAGATGGCCGTTCTTTTATGGATGACTCTATTTAGTTCCAACATTACGACTCTGTAAGTGGGTGAAGTGGTTTGTTACTCACTCAAAGCAAATAATCTTTGAAGGCATCAAGGGTCAATTCCGAGGCAACACATTTAGGTGGCATACAGATTAAGTACAAAGATTCGTGTGTTAGTTACAGATCAGATATAACAAAAAAGGAGTTTGACCTGTAGAGTATTCAAGAGTATATGAAGGAGGATCTGATTAATGAAAGAAATTATTTTAATAAAAAACAATGGGCTCAAAGCATATCTGTTTGTACAAAATGAACGTCAAAATCCAGTTTTGACTTTTCAATTACAATCATTAAAAATTAAATCAGGAAGTTCACTCGAATAAATTATTTCAAAAGGTGATGTAGTACGTACATGAAAGGACCTTAAGAAAATCACGCAATGTTGTCAAATAAAACCTTTTGCTATACATTTTGGTATGGGAGAAATATTAGAGGAACAAAAATGCACAGCTACGGTTAAAGATTTTAAGAAAGCAGTCAGCTCCAATCAAAAATGAAAAACATTAAAATTTTCATTTCCATCATATATACCGTCAATATTAATGTATTACATGTAAGATTAATATTAACAACTACTTCTGGCCCTACTCATATCTAAATGATTTGAATTGATTTGAATTTTGAATTTATGTATCAGGTTTCAGTTTGGTACGGCATCAAAAAAATGAGAGTAATACTAGAGGCACTCTACTTTAATTTCTTCCAAAAACATAACCATACAAAAATCCTCTGTTCTTGAATGAAATACGATACTTCTGTGTGTTATTCGATATACTTACAAAGCTCTGCTTTTCATAGAGTGGAAATAATTTATATAACAATAGTACATTGCATCTAGGTTCCGAAATTGATTTTTTATTGTGAAGAACAAACACTGCAGAAACTTTCAAGGAATGCAGTTAAGGGTTTATTTTCTATAGGTAACTGATCAATCAATGCAAAAATGATAACAGATAGAGCAACCCAGGATTGTTGAAGTATTGATAGTATAAGGGTGCTCAAGGATATTTATTGTTTGAAGCTCTAGTTTTATAATTTGAGTGCCAGAGGAAACCAGAGGAGATTTGGACAATTGTAATACTGTAATTGCGTATTTTTGGTATTTGTCGTTTCCCTTGAAAAATATATTGAATAAATGAAAAAAAAATCCTCCTCTTCTCTTCTTCGTAATTAGATAAAAGATGTGTTTTGTTACATGTTGATACGAGTTTGTTAATGTTCTATCATTTAAAAGAATTAACATTTAGATTCAAATACTAAACGGGTATTTGTTGCTCGTCTTTAACTGCATAAATGCATCATCAGGCAAACATTTTTATTATTACACGCAATGCAGTAAATGATGTACATCTACTTTGGTCTTTACACTGCAGACATATTTTTTGTTCGGTTGATAATAGATAAATATTTGTATGCAGGAAATATTTATAAAATTATTGAAAACATAATGTCACATACAGAAAAAACCCTCAGTCGGAAGTCCTTTTTGTAATCTTATAATGGTATTGTCTGTGGTATGTGCTAAAGATACTGAAATTAAGCTTGTAGAAACATACTGCTTGTGCTAATTTATACAAAAGCCTTCTGGAACACCTTCTCCTATGTCACATGCACGTGTCTTTTAACTTCTAAAAATGCTCACATCATTATCGGTGCGTTAATGAGTCTCACATCCAACACATATGATGTCTACTTTCCACCAGTCTTTTTCACTTTAAGAAGCTGTAATGTTAAGCTAGATGAAACATGGCAATTAACCTGGTTTGCGTTTGTCTCGCATGATTACAAGATCACTTAAGGTTCCATCACACAAATTCTGCCCGCCTAAAGATGTACAAAATAAGGACGATTAGCGCAACCGCCATGCACAAGTATGCAAAACCCGACATTTCTAAATTGCTCCAATATGTCACTTAATTCTCATTTAAGGCAAATGTTCGCCAGGCTTGCTTCAATATGTGACATTTAAGACGTCTAGTTAATGGAATTACTATGTAGCTGACATCAACTTGATCGTTTCCATGTACCATAAATCTATAGCATACTTGGCAAACTTGACATGTAATAAGTTGGAATAAAGTGCCTGTCAGAATGTCGCATTACGTGTAGGAATTCCTAGTCCCCGATTACCTGCTAAGGACTATAAGCAGCCCAATTTCATGACGAATGTATCAGTTTTATTGATATTTCTAACAAATATTACTTATTGCAGTTCGATGTCTGCCACGTGTAATGGTGATGTCAGATTACAAGTAAGATGCTGGTTACGTAATACGTGTAGGATTTTAGTAAATATTAAGAATGAATACAGATATATAGCTTTTGTTTTAATCTGAAAGTAACACTACTTTATCTCTCTTAACTGATTAAAAAATAACAGGTCATTAAGTGTAACTTTTTCTTCGATAGTCTTTGATGTAGACCAGCTGATTTTAAACAGCTGAGTTGACATTCATAATGTCATAAAATAGTCATTAATTCACTTGACTGAATATTGTACTAGAGTGAATAATAAGTTTAATGAAATAATCAAAATAAGTAATCAAATTAGGCTAATAATAATGTCTCATAACATAGTGAGAACAGAGTAGCCTTATCGTAATATCACTTTCAAACTATATCCTTCTGTATAAAAGCATGCACCAGTTGTTTATCGACTGTAGATCATTGTTGAAAATTAGGTCTTTATCAAGGTAAAATACCGGTTTTAAGTCGAAAACGGGAACAGAGCTTATTTACTAACGACCGTGGAGTCTTTCTCCATTTCTTATTACCTTTAGGTCAAACACCAATGCAGTGTTTATTCTTTTTGGGATACTCCACTTCTCCCTCACGAATAAATCTGATTTTACCTTTCTACAAACCGGTACGCATTTCTGTCATCTAGGTGGGGAGGGCATTCAAGGAGAAAGGTGGATGAGGAATCAAAAGCGCCAGATATACTTTTTACCAATAGAATCCAGATAACTGAATACATATTGACCTCGAGTTTCCAGACAATAATAATCGATCGGAATAATCCGCTAAAACTCCAATTAGAATGATAATTTTTTTTTAAAGATAGTGGCAAACATTTCAAATGAAAATGTTTCTCATTGGAGGAATATGAAACAGTGAACAAATCTTTTCTTCAAAATAAAATCCACAGTGCAGCTCAAGGACAGATTTCAGATTATAATGAAAGACTATGGTAATTATAGTAAACAAAGATTACCAAAGAAAGTAATGTACTATGAATTATCAAATTCTACAGATGAGTAATCATTGCAAAATGTGCCGTGATGCGAAAAACATTTTACCATCATGAACATTTTGGTAAATGGTACAACATTTTACACCATGACAACAATTGTACTCAATGAGAAACTATTAAAATGAAAATGTTCATTCCGAATGAAAATTGAACATAGTTGTGAAAATATAACACCATGAGAAAAATTCTGAATGCAAATGCCTACAAAAATGACGAAGTTTACCTAGGCCTTTACTCAAGGAATCAAAGCTGCTTTGGCCGAATTCGAGTTTAAACCAACACATTACGAGTCAAATTCTCTAACCACTACGCCAGAGTGCTCCACGCTCATGTTTAAAAGAAACAAATAATTGTTTGGGGAATCCATTGTGACTTTTAAATATGAAGGTATAAATCCCACGTAAAAATCTAAAATTGTCGATTTTATTTTTAAAAGACTAAAATATACTTATTTTAACGAAGTAAGAATGCATTAAAGCAATAGATACATACTTATATATAAAAATAATTCTGCAGCACAGCACTCGTTATATTTTGCGTGGATGGTGTAAATCGTAGATGAGATAACGTCAAACATGGCACTAAAATGTTGACATTTCGTGGCAAGTTTTGTAACGATACCTCTATCGTTAAAGCACAAGTGATTTGATAAAAGCTACCCCACATGAAATGCTAAATTGTGATATCGATATTCATGTCAAATTATTCCCCCAAAAGAACAACTACAGAACATTATCTTCAGGCATTGTTAAATAATAAGTTACCTTATTCCCGAGACTTTGATTTTAGTTACTGAATTTTTTCAAATCTAAATTAGTAATCATTCCTCGGTTTCATTGTATGTTGTACCTGCTAAAAGAGTAGAGAAGTATAATGCATTTTAATTATTAATTTATCGGAAGAAATCCAAAATACTGTTTACATTGCTAGTGGAACGTGATATGGTTTGGGATATTGATTTGATATAAATGGCAAGTTACCTTATATGTTTTGCAGTTTGAGAGTAATGTCGACACAAACACATGCATGTAATAAACTACAACATTTCGAATAGCTATTAACATGTATTTGATTACTTTAATCATTATTAATATATCCCAGTTCACAAAGTAAATTAATATATACGAGTATATGGTGTCTCGATAACTCTTTGAGCGAGCTACATCTCATGTTGAACCTATAAAATACTGGGACTTTATACGTACACGTAGTTACCCTGCCTGGAAAAGTTCAAGGTTTTTGATTTTTAAAGACTGAATAATTTAAATGTTTTCATTGAGCAATATGCAGATTATCTTTATTATCAATCGAACTTTTTCATTTTGGAGACCCTGCAGAGTATTTCAATATTTTCCACGAAGCTGCACTCTTGGACAACAGTGAGTTGTTTTTCATTCTCAAAATTGTTAGACATTATTTCTTATTGACAGATCAAATGTCATGGCGTTAATTAAAAAAAAAACATACACTGATATTTATACAGAATTCTGATAGTCCGATGTTTCTTTCCAACGTAAAGTTTAACAAAAGAGGCCAGGTCTAATTTGTATTCTAAATTGACGGTAATGATGTTATCATAGCTATATTTGTTTAAATTTTTGTGAATCGACCTAACCGACCTACCAGTACATGAGAAAATTGGTCACATTCGGAGTTCCATTTCAAACCAAACAAGATTACCTAACAAATCTGACCAAAAGCAACATACGTTTCCAGATATTTTCATCATAAATTGACCTTTAAATAAAAAGTGGTAACAATATTTTCATCCCGACTTTATTAGCAACCGTGTATATTGTACATTTCAAATGTTATTTAATCATTGAAACTTTAGGCCGTTTTCTCGATCGATATAGCCAAAATTTGGTTAAATGTTAAAATTTGATTTTAGCAAAATGCTTGTTAAATATTTAAGCAGCGCGTGTAGTAAACAACATTGTTTTAGTACTAGATCCCATGTCAAAAAAGATTACTTTGCTTCGTTAATTACATAGCTTGTTCTAATTTTATTACTCTGGCCCATGTAAAACGCCTTCAAGCATTATGTACTAATGTTATCACATTTTTAAAACTTAAAGCTCTCAAATTGGTTGGTTGTCAGACACACGATGAATATATGATTTAAACACCAAGTTTGGCTTAAAACGCATTGAATAGAAGTTTAACGACAAATGGTTAGAATTTAAACGGGAATAATATTTAGACAATTTTTGAGAATTACGATCATTGTTTAAATCGCTTTTCAAACATTGATTAGCGTCAAGTATCTTTTGAGAATACGGTAATTTATGTTTAATGTAGTAGTGACTGATCACTGCCTTGTGTCGAAAATGCAATGTAATATCCTGGCTGCAAGAGAGAGCCATTATTATTGTAGCTTAGCTTAACTAAAATCATTAAAAGGGATGACATTTATGGCACCGTCAAAACATTATGGAAGGTCTTATGTGCGTAGAATTAATTCCTGTTTCACTTTAGTCTTGCCAAGGGATCAATCTTTTCTATGTTAGTTAAATTTACAACGTTGTTAAATGCAAACATAAATGTTTTTATCAAATGCTTGAATAGTCACAACAAAATCATTCATTGATGCTCAGCCATCTTTTATGAAATACTCGTATATTATATCATCATTTATAGGAAGAGACATTAAAGTAGCACCTGAGCTCTGTGGCTGTTGGACGAGAATATATGAATGCTTTTAAAACA
>JXSR01S005692.1:71972-86920 GCA_000969725.1 Ophiothrix spiculata | reverse complement strand
TCTATAAGCTTTCAAAAAATGTATACTTTTGTAGGTCTCTGGACTAAACATTAAATGATATGTTCTGTTAAAACAAAACAGACGCATTTTGACACAATTGCTGGTGTGAAACAATTTTTCTGACCAGTTGGTGACTAGTGTCCTATTCCATTAATACAAAATCCATAGACCAATTTGTATTTATATGACTGTGAATGGCTAAACAACAACCTAAAAATAATTATAAAACTTAGCACTAATTGCGTGTCATCAAGCTGAAAGCATTGAAAGCGTCTACTTGAATAATTAAAAAACAAAATCATTCCACCATGATATTAAATGTAACCGTACCCAAACTGTTCCGATGTGGCTTACAAGCAGGGCCCCAAAAGACCTGAAATTAAATTGATCTAGAGCGTATATTATGTATGAAGCTAGACTGATGGTTGTTGTTACTTTTAGATGATTTTGTCGGAATGAAATAAATTCTCCTGATATGGTCATGTTTCAGATAATAATATCAGCTTATTTTTTTATTCATTTAGAAAATTGAAAAAAATTGATAAATTTTCTTCCAACAAGAAGACGAAAATACATTAAGTCCCCTTGATTCTTCCCTGGCGTGTGCACATTTCTTCCCAATTTTTTCCGGCAAAAACTCAATTTTCATACACCCAAAATAAATTTAAGTCGATCTTAAAAACTGACAAGCAAAAACAAGTTTTAAGCGATATTTGTACATATTTAGACACGATTTTCTGCTTTTTCCCATGTTTCCTGTCTAGCAGTGTTGCAGCTGCTTTCTCATTTTTCTTGTACTTCCTGATTTTTCCCGCGTGATACCAGATCTTCTCTGGCGTACATTATTGTAAGGTTATTATTTTCTAGCTTTCTGCGATGTGTTTTATGCAAGTGTACATACACCTCTTGAAACAATGATCTCACAACCATTTGAAGCGCATTGTTCCAATAGCAACAAAACAGTTTCAATTACCCCGTCGATATTGATCTAATTATAATGACTGTTAGCCATGTGATTGGTTACACCTCTGCCGCGCCCCTATTATGATGTCATCATTACCGTACTGTAAATGTGCAATGCAAACACATAGAAAAAACAATGATACATTTATTTTTACAAGATTAGGAAAACTTTCAGTCAATGCTTTATAAACTTAGTCAAATAATCATTTTGAGACGATGAAAAATATTATAAGCAGAAAAAATGTAAATTAACGTGATCGAATATGCTGAAAATAATGATTTTTAGAGGCGTTTGACTGGCGTTTTACACCATGCCCAAAATATCACAGATGTCTAGTAAAAAATGTACGACAATCCACTTTAATTTGCCTTTTCTAGTCTTTTAATTCGGGATTTGATCTGCTTATAAGATAGGTAATAGTCTGTAGATAACATTAATAACCAGCTAAATAGGTTGAAAACAATGGTTTTTCTAATTCAAGCTGTAAAAGTCCTGTATACAACATAATTGTTGGTCATTTTTTTATGGGTTCTACCGTTGAGTGTTCAAGTATACATGTTGAGTACATGTGTTCTGATGTGTTGGTGCTATATAATTGGCGTGACCTCGCCTATCTATAAACTGTTGAATAAGATCAATAGATATATTGGGATTTCAAATCGTCGTGATCTGCAATTTGTGTGACCTCATATAACCCTTGACCTTGTGTAACCTTGTTTGGCCCCTCTTAGAAACACTCGCAGGTTGAGGACAATACGGTATGTGACCGTCCAACTCAAAGCAGCCCTAAAGTCGATCTCTGGTCATTTTCACTTTTTACATATCTGCAAAGTCCATGTTATAAGATTTAAAATGACACTTCGATGAATTTTAGGCTACCCGGCATCCACAAGTAAAGTTATGGTCAATCAGACTTTGTCATCGAGTAAAAGATGAACCAGTCAGCTATATACTTTTCTGTTGATGATCCTTCTAAGATGTGGATTTTTTCATACTTAAGTTGAGTTTTTCTGAATAAAACTTTGCACGTGTTTGTACGAATGCATGAATATTGTAAATCTGCAAAAAAATCAATTTCACCAAATTATAACTTTTGCATATGTATTTTCACCCTTAGCGCAAAATGAATTTTACCGACTTTACGGCTAAGAGAAGCTTGAAAGTCGCATATGTTGGACGAGTTAGATAGATGTCGACGGTAGGATAACGTCAGATAGGGTTCTGACGTTTTTGCAAATATACGAACTGAAACACACCGTTCCCGGTTTTATTTCATATGTAGCACCAAAGTAGGGCCCAAGTTGTATACAATCTACTTTCCGTAATACACGGTCTCTTACTTTGAAAGTTAGCTTGTACATGAACCTTAAAAAGCATATTTTTGTGTGCAACAACTGAACATACGTAGTATCGGATTCCATGACAAGTAGTAAACCGGTATGTAGCTTGTATTTGCTACTTAAAACCCAATATCATGTTTGGGGAGCAAATAAACTGGAATACACTCTTATTACAAGATAAGACTTAGCCTATTTCTGCTCTTGCTTGTGTCAAGACGAACTGACAGGATTTCGAGGCAAATTCTAATGGCGTCAGTTATCCTGGTGTATACCCAGCAAAGTGAAGAATTTGTACACGGGTAACCTTTGGTTGGTTTTTCCTATCTTTTGAATCTTTTCTTAAGTATCGATTTTATTACATGATGAGTTAACCCGATTCCATTATATGTCCACATTACACTACCCATAACAATCATATCAAAGAGTTAAGTGTCATAAGGGACCGTTCCCAAACACTTGTGGGAGGGGGGGTAACTAATGCAAAAAAGTTATCGCGGAAAATTTTCGGGGCCCCATTTTCGACCTCAAAAAATTCCCCCCCCCCCCTTTATGCGACAAAAAATAGTGGTCAACCCCATAGAAAAGCATGTAAACTCAATTTTTACCGGAAAATTAGTGGTAATTTTACGGTCCCTTTTTTCATCAGGCCCCCCAAACAAGTGTCTGTGAACGGTAACTAAATCTGCATGAAATGTATACTTTTGATTGAACTGAATAAATATCAAGTCACGACAGAAATACAGGTTTCACTATTTTATTTAGAAGATGAAGATAAATACTGTTAGAAAACTGCTTATCGGTTTATGAAATGAATCTGCAGTAAATATGCTGTGATAAGGATCTGGTCATCCCATGGCCATTTTAGCACAAGTCTTGTCATATTAAAGCGTAACAATTTAAATATTCAAAAATATTAAAACTGTAAAAACTTCAGGCCCTATTATTTGGAAATCTCTTGATTTAAGGATTCAAATCGTGGAAAACATTTCAAAAAAAAACTTAAGTGTTACTTCTTATCAAAATATTAATTTACAGTTTAAAGCTAGGTTCGTTTATTTAAATATTTTTTCTTTAATTTTGAGTGTTTGTCGTGTATCATTTGTTGTAACTTTGTTTTGGGTTGTGATCGCTTCTGGCCCTGGACCTTGATCACGTCCCCCATATCATTGCCAGTTTCGATGCATTTTTATCTATGTTTGTTTTATTTATATGGAAAAAAATAAACTTGATTGATTGGTTGATATTAATTAAGAATTGCAATTGTATTACGTTTCAAACGATTTACATAAACATTATCAAAGGTGGTGAATCACAAAAACCCCGTACCATGAGCAGATTGACATTTGAATACTTGAATTTAACTTACTCGAATATGTTGTGGCTTTTATCTTTTATCAGGCTGCCTGCATAAGTAGCTAAGTTTGTTTGCCGTAGTAAATCGTTGAACTTAAGCCAACGACTGTTGTTGATTTTCTCAAGTGACATTCTGCATTTGTGAGCGGATTTATTTGCCTAGTGCGACATGCAAGATTTCTTAAGAAGCGTAAGATTTCACTTTAAAAGTGCTGGATCTTGATGGATATCGATTTTGGTAGAGTAAAAATGAAAAAGGGTATTTCGTTTCAGCATAAGACATCCATAATTGATTAATTCTGACTCAAAAGTTATCAAAAATGGGGTTTTGAATTAAAAGGCATATTGGGACAATTCGTATTTTGATTTACTTTTTCATCAGAATTACACAAACGCGCCTTATTTTGCGAAAAAGAAGCACGAACCAAATTTTACAAGCAAAGATTCTTTTTAAGAGTCTCTTCAAAGTAACTTCTTTTACCTATCATGCTCATTCAAATATAAATATTACTTTTATTCTTTAGGTATTACGTTTGAGGAGGTTGCTTTGTTTTCGCTTTCAATTATCTAAAGTATGCGAGGCTTTGCCATTTAAGAAGATAAAAGATAAAAGTAGCATGGCTAAGTCAAATATTTCATAGTGTTGTCAAATGCTGTTGATACTTTCTTGAGGACGGCTTTTTACATGCAAAGAATGCAGATTTGAATTCTATCCTAATTTGAAACTTCAAAAGAAAAAAGTATGGTCATTGACTTGGACGGATCAGTGGAAGCTTTTCGTAAAGGCTTTGTGGACAATACACTTAGTTTTCTCTTAAGGGGAAGGTACAAGAACTCAACTGACAATTTCAACGATAAATTTGACTAGTTTCTAAAAATAGCTTTAAATCACATGGTGAACGTCTTTTATATACAAAAGCCCTTCTCCTTTTCCATAACTTGTACTTTTGTACTGTTTGTTTAATGCTTGTGATATACTTACAAGACGCTAAAGTTGAAAATATTTTAACTTGCTGGCGTCTGGTAAGCATCTTCGTGACGTCTAAAATCAAACCAGGCACGAGCTGGGTCTTGTAAGTATATCTGTGGCATTATGCAATGCTATTATTAACAAAAGTAACATAATAATTTCAAACTTGCACTTAAATTCACACAGCCCTTTCCATTAATACACAACGAAATATTGTGTATAGATTAATTTACAACAGAGTGAATGGCTCAAAATATCATAGCACTAATTGCATGTCATCAAGCTGAAAGCGTTGAGACCATCTACTTGAATAATTCAAAAGCAAAATCATTTCACCTTGTTATTGAATGTAACCGTGCCATACACTGTGATGTACATACAGGGCCCCATAAGACCTGAAATAAATTGATCTATAGCGCATTTTTGATGTTAGACTGATTGTTGTTGTTATTTTGATGAGTACAGAATAGTGAAATGAAATCCTCACTTATATGGTCATGTTTCGGATAATAATGTCAGTTTATAGCTATTCATAAAGAAAATTGAAACTGTCTCCCAGCAGACTTGAGTGCAATAAACGGATATGAAATTACTTCCCGTGATACCACTATTCCTTATGACATTGTTGATTTAACTTCTGCAATACCGTATGTATTTTGAAAATACCTTTTAACCCCAAGAAATGTAATTTGTATATAGATTGTTTGTGATTGTGATACGTCCATAATCCGAGAGATGATAATGTGAATTGGATGTCATGTTCCATTGTAATAAAACCCGCGTATAATGTAAATTTTAAATGTTTAGCTAGAAATAGACAAAATTTTCAGTAGTCTGACTTTTGTGTACATTTTAAAATGTTTAGCTAGAAATAGACAATATTTTCAGTAGTCTGACTTTTGTGTACATGTATAGAATCTTGTCTCGTATGATTTGTGTAATATTTTCTCAAGAAAAGCTATTTGCACGCAAAGAATGTAAATTTCAATTCCATTCGGATTTAAAAATTCAATACAAAAACACGTAACTTCTATTAATATGGTCATTGACTTGGACAGATCATTTGATTTTTAATGTTTTTTCTTAAAGACATAATGGAAATAATGCACGTGATTTTCTCTTAAACCGATCTACGATGCTACTCTGTTAACCGCATGTTTGATATTGCTATACTGCGGTAAAAGTGTTTACTTTAGTAATTGTATAATTACATGTAATTTAAGGAGAAACGAATACTTGAATGCAACTTTGCATTTGGATGCTAAATTTGCAATTTAGTAATATGTTTTGCCATCTAATATTTAATCATTTTCCTTTGGAAAGTATCCCAACTCAGTTTAGAGCAAGCCATGATATGTTTCTAACTCGCTCCAAATTGTTTGACTTCAATACTGCCAGATGGCCCACATACATATTTAGATAAAGATGCTATACACTAAAATGGATTGTTCAACTACCTGCATGTATAGTTATCTATTAATGTTCATATTCAAATATGCCATTTCATGTTTGAACAGAGTCACTGCAAATAAAATCATGATGTGCTTTATTTATATCTTTTTGATGAAAACTTAAATACATCATGTATAATAAGTGTGACACTGAATACACCGACAATCCGACCAGCTTTAAAACTAATAAAAATATACCATTACCCAATCGGGTATCAACTTTACCCTTTCAAAACGCAGCAATTTCACGTAAGCAATCTCATTTCACGAAGTAGATCATCATAGTACAGTCATATAAGCGTCAAATAACTTTAATGTTCAAGTAATATTCTCGACAAGATATAACGCTGATGGATGATGTTAATCAGTGAAAAGGTGTGTTGAACACGCGATTATGAGTTTTGAAAGCCTTCACACATACTCCCGTTAACCTAGTTATTAGAAACTTACATTATTTTATAAATATATAAAGAACAGTTTTAGTACGCGAAAGTATGGATTTAATTTTAATTGGAACCTTTAAACGGACAACAATGAGAAAACTATCTTAAAACACCTAAGAAAAAGTTATAGCCAGCATTACCATGATTACATGAAGATAATAATCTATGCATTTCGATCAAAAGTTCTTATGCAACATCTGACCCAAGATTGTACGAAAAAAACCACAATATTGTGTCTAAAAAGTGGCTATTGAATATAAGGTTACACGTTGAAACCTGCTTGACCTAGTTGCAAGAAGCTTTCACTACTTAAAACTACAACAATCAAATATTTAGAGCACTCGTCGATGTTGCTATGTATACATCTTGCATTCACAGCCATTTCATCGCCCATTATTATATTAAAGGATCTATAGCCAACGTTTATCAAAAAAAGGAACATCAAAAAAGTTAATATATAATAATTATTCCTTATTTTCTTCTGAATGGTGCTCGGTGACATTCATGAAAGTGAATGGCTAAACGTAAATCCCCCTAAAAAACCTTGGCACTTATTGCGTCTCACCAAACGCATGTTCTTGAAAAATACCAAAGAGAAAATCATTCCACCATGTTATTAAAATGTAACCGTAATCTCAAACTGTTCTGATATGACTCTAAAACTTAGGGTCAAATTATAGTTCTTTTTGATCTACCAAATATTTTGTGCAACAAGTCTTTGTTATCTTATAATCTAACATATAACTCTAATGAATCTTCTAATCAGCAACGGATACTTAGTGTTGTAAATCATCAAACATTTTCACCAATACTCCTTACATGTGGTGTATTGATTTTTCATCACGAAGCCTCCGTTACTATTAGGAAATACACTGTAATTATATATCAGATAACAAAGACTTGTTGCACTGAATATTTGGTAGCCCATAAGAAGTATAGTTTGACCCTTAGCCCTAAAAGACCTGCACTAAATTGATTTATAGCAGTGATTTGGTGCTTAGCTAATGGCTGTTTTTGCTTTGATAATTCCAGTGAAGTGAAATAAATCCTCATAATATCGTCATCTTTCTGATAATAATGCCAGCCATTCATTCTCCCAAAAATCACACTGAAGACGGCCTAACGTCTGGCTACGAATTTGCAAATAACATACTTGTAATTTTTAAATCATTTTGCATGAAATTTTCTAAACGGTCTGCGGACTCAATTTTGCAACCAATTGCGTTTTATAGCCGATTGTTCGATGAATTGTTACAATGGCCTTAATCGGACTTTTATATATATGCAATGACTTATGTCTCATGAGAATTTTGAAAGAGATAGCATTGTAAAGGTTATTCTACATGAATGGTACCAGGTTGTATTGGGTAACGACACAATTTATTTCTCGTAATTACCGTTCTCTTACATTGAAAGGGTAACATGTAAAATACAAGCAAGTTTAACTTGCGTGCAACAACTGAAAATACGTAGTGTCGGATTCCATGACAAGTAATAAACCGGTATGTAGCTTGTATTTGCTACTTAAACCCAATATCCTGATGTTTGGGGAGCAAATAAACTGGAATACACTCTTATTACACGATAAGACTTGGCCTATTTCTGCTCTTACTTGTGTCAAGACTTTGAGATAGGATTTCATGGCAAATTCTAGAGTATACACAGCAAAGTTAAGAATTTGAATACATGATGGTATATATTAGTTTTAGTTGTTTAATTCCTTCTAGATTATTGCTTAAAGATGAAGTAACCCGAATTCCTTCATTTGTTCTCATCATACTACACGTTTCAATCATAAAAAACAAAAGATGATGTAAATGTTGCAGAGTTTTTTGGAATTACAATTTCAAGCGATTCTGAAAACTTAAGTAAACGATTGCTGACTGCAGTGAATCGTTAAACGTCAATGGTGTAAAATATTAAAAGTATTAAAAATATTAAATATTAATACCAATTTTCACAATGGCACAAGCACTTTGAGTAATCATTGAAACAAATCGTGTTTGAACAAATTGTATTTAGTTTTTAAATCAAAAGTACACAAAAGCATTGGTACAACTATTAATACATCGGGTCTGTTTCATTATACAAAATGTGTTTAATTTTAAATCAGAACTACACGAAAGCACTGGCATTACTCTTACAACATCGGCTCTGTTTCAATTTATTTAAAAAGATGTTTCTAGAAGTAAGATTAGATTTTAAGAAATGTGTACCACGTTTTGCAATCATAGATTATTTTGTAGATTTCATTCTGAACAATTTCTTCCACTTATATGAATTCTAAATATAAACGTTACTTTCATCTTTGAAAGATTATGTCTGACGAGGACACTTAACAAAGCTATAATTGCACGGCATTAAGAAGAAAGTGAAAGCTTTTATGCACTATTTTTACGTTTTCAATTTAGCATTACTGCATGATTTGTTATCTTATTCAATCTGTTGGTCGTTGCAATTTCACTTTATAATCATATGCACTAAGATTTCCAAATTCAATGTACAGCTAACCTTGAGTTTCATGTGTTTCTACCTGTTCTTACTTTCATACTATAAAATTTACCCATATTAATACCTGAATGATGTAGCTCTGTTATGATTTCTACACCTATCTACATTACATGTATATTTTACTATATAAACATTTTCAGACCTTCTAAAACAGCAGCTTCTGTTTTAGAAGGTCTATGCTTTGAAAAAAATTATAAGCACACCCTCTTTTGGGCTTGTGCACTTTCTTTCAAAGGTATCTTTTTAAATAGTCATGTTGTTATTTTACTATATAAAGATGTTTGATTCACTGCGAATCTATTGTGTTGATATCTCAAAAGAGTTGATAGAAAACACAATTACATTTTTAAAAATTATAGCTTTCAGTAAGCGTAACGCGTAACACGAACACTGTAGCTTCATTATGTTATTGATACCCCAACAATCCGTCCAGCTTTAAAACTAATCAAAAATATACCATTACCCAATCGGATATCAACTTTACCCTTTCATAACGCAGCAATTTCACGGAAGCAATCTCATTTCACGAAGTAGATCATCATAGTACAGCCATATAAGTGTCAAATAACTTTAATGTTTTAGTAATATTCTCGACAAGATATAACGCTGATGGATGATGTTAATCAGTAAAAAGGTGTGTTGAACACGCGATTATGGGACCCTTTACACTTGAAGAATACATATCTTGGGAATATTTTATTTTAACTTATGTTTTTCTACAGGGTATCAAACACGGTTATAATATGCTATAATCGTATAATTGTTGGAAGAATTATTGGATTAAAGGCCTAGATACACTTCGTCATTTTTGTAGTCATTTTCATTCATAATTTTTCTCATGGTGTTACATTTTCACCACTATGTTGAATTTTTATTCAGAATGAACATTTTCAATCTTAATTTTTTCACATGGTGTAAAATATTTGCCATGGAGTAATATGTTTGACCATTTATCAAAATGCTCATGATGGTGAAATATTTTTCGCATCACGGCACATTTTGCAACGATTACTCATCTGTAGCATTTTGATAATTCATAGCACATGACTTTCTTTGGTAATCGTTGTTTTCAAACAATATTATAACTACCTTGGTCTTTTCAATATAATCTGAAATCTCTCCTTGACAGGTACTGTGGATTTTATTCTGAAGAAAAGATTTACTTAGTGCTTCATATTTCTCCGATGAGAAACATTTTCGTTTGGAATGTTTGTCACTGTCTTGATTTTTTATCATTCTAAGAAGTCTTGAGAATAAGTAGTGATCAATATTCTACTAAAGTATGGAATAGCAGGTAGCACTTTCAGTCACTAGGACGGTCTATTTTATTACACCAACAAAAATATGAAATGGATTCTTTAAGGTATTTCAGTTTGCATTCATATCCTGAAATATCATCTCGAAATATACAATAAGAAAGAATATAGAAAAAGAATAAAATTTATACTTTAATAGACTTGATCGCTCAAACAAGTCAAAATTCAATGTAACATGTATATTACATAAAATATGTGATGGCTCACCCGAAAGGGGGGACTTTGCAGATGATATCAATTTTGATTATGTTAAAGCATTTTCTAAGCTTTAAAATGATACATTACTTGTTGAAATTGATCAAGGCAATCAAATTTTACAACAGAAAATCTGTTGGAAATTCTTATTCTTATTTTCTCGAAAAGTGTTCTTTCGCAAAGTCACAATGACTCATCACATATGTTTTGTGTTACAACTTTTATATAAATAACGTGTTACCGTGTCTAAATATAGACATATTATATTATCATTTTTATTCCAACTGCACTTAAATTTTTAATAGAAACAAATTGTATACAATTTGTGTTTGTCTATGTAACAATCTTTAGATTTAAGGTCGGGGACTTACGCGACACTGTATGACGCACAGAATCACCTAATTCTCACATGAACACAGACTGGCATAGCGAATACCAACACCTGTTTTCTTCTCAAAATAAGAGACTGCATTTACAATAAAAGTGAACTTTTGTAAAAAATTACTATAACAAATTATATATAACAAATTATATATAAAAAGTTTCATAAATAGTAGATTTAAATCATTGTTTCCCTTAAATATTTTACTGTATGGCTTGTGCCTAAAGCAAAAGTTGTATATTCAGACTGATATATTAAATGATGCATTAGATTTACAATCAATTCATTACACTGAAATCGATATCACATCTATAATAAATTTATTTTTCCCCTGTGCTTTTGAAAAAATGACAAAATGATTTGACCTTGCCACAATGTGTTTCGATGATGATAATAATAATAATAAAAATTAGTCAAAAGTGATTTGAAATCTTTGGTATGCATCGTCCATTTAGATGGCAACACTTAAAGCGGTTTTTTAGCTTGTTCAGCAACACTTATAGATTGACAGCTTATTTAGAATAGAGTGAGATATCTTTTGTGACAAGCTAGATTTAGATTATAATCTTAAGGTCTTACAAGACAATTTTTGTATTACATCAGAATAGACTAGAATGAATCACTTTCCCCTAAAAGCATCGATAATTTAGCCGTTTAAATCGTATTTCGCCTGTTCGCTTCTTCAGTTATTAAAATCAGATACGACTTATTCAAATTGAAAGTAATAAGAAATTACTTCCACGAAATTTGAATTTTCCTTGCTCCTTTATTAATGGTACCGTACACGATACATCTAACGTAAGATAACTCTTTTGTAATATCATCATCAACCATATTACCTGGTATTGATTGCAAGTGTTTAACCCACGTATTAAGGGTAAAGTAACCTTAATTTACGCTTCGCTTACGGTTAATTCATCATGATATAGTTGCGATCAATCACGCTACAGATGCAAGAAAGACGTGTATTTTTCTACCGTAAGTAATATCAATACAACCACTAGGGGATTGTAATTGTATTTGGGTAAAGAAGTCGGGAGTCAAAGTAGCAAAAGCCACTTCAAGCAGGTCAAGTATCAAACTCTGGATAAGTGCTTCTATAGAACTGTTTTCCGTCGCTGATAAAAGGACAAATGTAAATTTTATAAAACAGAAGTATCAAACATAGAGAGGTCAATCCCAAGGATACAAATACGAAAGAAGAGACAAGAAATATATCAGGAAAAATAAAATATAACAGTTTAAGTTTCAAAAAAGCTAAATCTTAATTAAATAAAAAAGAAACGAACCGGTAAAGTTTGTTTGGACATCAAACACTAGTATCATCATTCAATTTTGACTTATTCATTTGTTTTTATAGTCAGGCGATTTTCGACAGACTGTATAATACTTTATAATCAACCTTCCCTAGCACTGAAAACAAGTTAAACATTGAGGTGTGGTAAAGATTTTTTTAATAACCAAGTTTACAAATTTAAACAGAAATAAGCTTCAATCAGACTGATGTAGATATCTACGCTTGTTCCCCTTCGATCTGGCATGCTGTAAGATGGAAATAATGATTTGATAAATGCGTGATGTTTGTCTTTAAATGATTCAGAAATGTTTTTCCTCTGACCAGATAGCGTTAATGATCTCTACTGTCACTAATCACCAATCTCTAGGCATATTTGCATCAAAAATCGTGTTTATGCGTTCGCCAAGGAAGTATGGTACCATACCAATATGCTAAAGGAAGCTTATCTTCAACTGGGCTCCAAGATGAAAAATGGAACATTCACGTTGAATGGGAAAAATGAAACAATCCTGCATATTTGAAGAAAAGACTTAACTATTTCTGTCATTTCCTTTATATTATTACTACCTATCCGTATTGCTGTTAGGCATATGTCAACTCTTATGGTCTTCTTATGACCTTCGTCTACGTCTTTCTAAAGGTTCATATTCTTCTTTTTAATTTCGAATAACCTAGATAGCGAACTCTGTCAGCACCACGTACGTATATCACTGTGATATGGACGTTACAATTTATACTTCGACATTATACAAATACAACATGGTATTGAGGGAAGTAGTGAAAATTGCTGATCCAGAGCTGTTGGATGTGTGTGACTATTTCACAACGCGAAGCGGAGGGAAGTAGTCACACGCATCCAACAACGAGGGATCAGGAATTTTCAATACTTTCCGAAATAATCCGTGTTGTATTTGTTTTACTATACCTCATAAATATTTCACTGAACGTAATATAAGCAAAAATAAAAAATCACCTAAAATGTATATTGTTCTGGGTCACCGAATTTCCAATTGATAACCGAGGGGTGCGGTAGTAGGGGTGCGATAGTTTTTCATTTTTTCCCTGTGTGGGCGTTACGCGCAATCGGGGAAGTAGGCAAAATGCTGTCACGCGAATCAGGTTGAACTCTCCAATTATATTTCAGGATTGCCTAATAAATATTTATGAGGTATAGTAAATATACCTACACTCTGTGGTCGGCGTGCAACTTGTGTACATATTTTCGGGAAAAAGATATATATAGTTTAAAAATAACATCTTACTGTATGCGGAAATCGTCATGAAACGTGATATTTTAGGACAAGACCACTCCACCCCCATTCAGTTCGGTAAGCTGGTTTAAAGATTTGTGGGTGGTTTTTTTTTTTTATATCGGATGGGTTTTTATACAGTTGGCTTACAACTGGGACAAAACCATGGACAAAATCAGTCACTTTGCCATAGTATGCGTATATATTGAATGCCTGAGATTTCAAAATATTTATCAAATATACAAATACATCAAAAGTCTTTTTAAGACTAAAAATATAATCCTCTTCACATAAATCATAAATGTGATAAATGTGCAATTTGTAGGAAAAGTAAGTTCTTGTTTTAACCTTCCATTATGGTATTTGATGTTTTATTACAGGAAGTATCACTTAACTTAAAGTGTGTGCTATTGCTGTTCTAGATAGTAATATTATACGTGAAATTTCAATCAGTAAACTGAATCACAGCAATATCAGTTTAATTTCTTTGAATAATTATCAAAGCACCAAATGTAAACAAAATAGAAACGAGATTTCACGATTAGTTATACGGTATAGTTATATATTTTTCATACTAGTTAACCTGGTAACTAAACGTGAAATCTAGAACGGTTCTGTTTGCAAGACGTGTTTAAGTGTTTAATTATGTATCTACATAACTAACATTGCTACTGGATTCAGTTAATCCTTCAAATATCTAAAAGCGAGTACAGATACTAAATACTTATACCACTTTAAATTGAGAAAACTGTATTCAGGTTCCCTGTAGATATTGCCATATTAGTCTCTGAGTAAAGGATTATGAAACTATAATCCATGATAAAACTCCAAGGAAGAAACTCTTTAATAGATCCCTAGATTGGATAACATTAAGCAGATAATCATCGATAATTACACTGATATCCATTAAGTACTATTATCGCGAACGCTTCATATGATATTTAGGTAGGATGTTCGCAACATATTTCTTGATTTATGAGGTATGTAAGGTATTTCGTAGCTTATTCTCCTTTTCCTTATTCGTATGTTATAGTATCAAATAGGTTTTTTCCGTCGAGCATTTCCGATTGTTTTTTCCCATAGAAATGGACATCTATATCTTGTTTAGTTTTTTTTTTAAATTTGTATGACCATGACGAAAATGTAATTATGAAGATAACAAGCACTGCATCTGTTGTTTAGATATTTTTATGCATTATCAAAACATATTGTCTCGTGCATTAAGCCTTTTGTACTACTTAATTCAATTTTTAATTACATCTCATTATAGCTTTCAGATACGTTAACATAAAACGACCTTGAGTATATGAAAGGTACTGCCATCTAAGTAAAATAGTGATTTTAAAGCAAAGTTACCTATTATGTATTGCTTTATTTTTAAGGTTAGATTTGACTTGATTGGAATTTTTTTGCACTATACATTATTTTTCAATTCCATCATTAGCTACTTCCAAATAAATATAGCTATATATAGAA
>JXSR01S005692.1:40925-51581 GCA_000969725.1 Ophiothrix spiculata | reverse complement strand
TTTTGTTTGAAAAATATTGCCGCTTAGCAGCAACAACACAGTTCTTTGATTCATTTCTAAGATTAATGTACATTTCTTTGTGAACAGACAAATTAATCTTTCTCCAGAGTCGTTCAGGAGTAAATCAGGTGTAGCACTTTTATGCTATTGGAAATCTTAATATGATAATTTAATCAATCTAACTCTACTCTTAATTTACACTCAACTTTGTGAATGATTTAAGTACATTTCTCCAACTCTCAGCATGCTCGCAGTCAGTAGGCGATATGAAATTATTGATTCCTTTTCAATGTATCGGAATAATTAATGATAAAATGAATAATAGACTACTTTCCGGTATTGCCCATGACCTTTTATCGAAATGCAGTCTTACAACAAAACCAAAACATGTCTAAACTTGAATTTTTACATATATTGCTAGTTCCCTAACGACACTTGTAATTGGTAGATGAAATGATGAAATCGATTAACTACACCAAGATTTTTTAATAGTTTGAGTTCATTGATCTGTGACGAAATAAGATACTCTTTTATTGATCAGAAAAGAACATGGGCTACCGAGATAAAAATCCTTTCCCCATTCACTTTTAACCAGTACAGAAACTTTAAACTTGATCTTCTCAGAACTTTAGTTTTCGGAATCAGCCCGATACCTTTTACCAATTTGGATGTAACTTTGTAATCGAACATCCAATAACCAAAAGCAAGGTGTCATTTTAAAGCCTAAAATATAATCTTTCAGATGAGACCAAAAAATCAATTTTAATTTTGCCGACCTTAAGGTACCTTTCGATATGACGGGTCACATATTTACTAGCATACGAATACATTTCTGGCGCCCAACAAAAGACCACCAAAGACATCCCTAGGGATCCGTCACACATCACCGTATAGAGCCTGAACGTACGAATGATGTGCACTGTTTCGGTCATTGAAATACATGTATATCGATTACCAAACCAGTGTACGTTATTTGTATGTTATTCGTACGTGATGTTCGACTGAGTTCTATATAACTACTGTCATTGTAGACAGTAAGGACGTAACCTACTTAACCCTCGTCTACCTGGGCCTTTTTTGTAACACGTCTTCCTGAGGGGGAGGTGGTTACGACCCCCTTGTGATTTTGAAATTGGGAGCCCAAAAGTAATATTGTTTGGTACTATAGTATAATTTCTTTCCATTGATAACAAGATCATGAAAATCGGTCAAGGCGTTACGTAATTGTGACGAATTTATTTTTTGCGAATAAATGATATGTCCTGTAAGTTTCAAGTCCATATCATGCAGATATTTTTCAAAATGGCGATTTAAAATTTTTCCGAGGTGGTAACCACCCCATACCCTCGGACTTTAACGGCTTACAATAATCCCATCTTAGGTGGTACCCCGATTTTTTTTCATCAAAATGACCGCAAAGAATATTAAAACAATTAAGTAAATGCTCAGGGTCACCCTGTTTTGCGTTTTATTGCAATTGGCGATCATCCGTTAGGGAGGAAGGTAACCACTCCCCCCCCCTCCACTTAGGAAGACGAGGGTTAATCATATCACGATACTTTTCGACAACTTTTCAAAACATCATGTGACTGTTTTGGACCAATCAAAGAAGATAGATCATACTCAACATTTACTGAAGTTTTCTTTTATATTGGCACAATATATTTACACATGTTAAGTAATTTCAGATACTGTGTCTGAAATCCAAAGGCGAGTTTTCTCTCCAGATTGATGTTGTTTGAATGGAGACAAAGAGACCAACAATTTACATAGATATTGTGAAAGGTTTCTTTCATTCAGTAACAAAGGGGTATCTATTAAGATTATATAGATGAAAGTAGCTATTGTACTTATTATTTGTTATCTTTACAACAAATAAAAGTATAAAGATTATATCACTAACGTAAGATATACAATCGAAGAAGGAAATAATAGTAGTCTATAAAGGCATTTCATTGAAGGTATTCATCTGTTTTTAACATTTGTGACCGTCCATTCAAAACCAGCCGTAAATGAACCTCTTGACATTTTTACTTTTTAAATATTTGCAAAGACCATGCTATAAGGATTAAAATGACACTTGAATGATGTCCTACGGCAATTTCCTTCACTTGATTTCCAGAAGTAAAGTTATAATCAGTAAGTCCTATTTTTTTTCTGTTGATTGTCTTCACAATAAACAGACATATTTCAATTGTCCGATAATTATCTTGAATGAAACTTTGCCGGTGCTTTGAAGTAAGCACAATGATTGTGAATCTGTCAAAAATCAATTTCGGCAAAATACGACCTTAACAACATGAACAAGTATTTTCACCTGTAGCTCAAAATGAACTTTGCTGCACTTACGGCTCCTTTGAAATGAACAGTCACATTATTTTGATACTGAAATTATTTCTTGATAAATATATGGAGCCATACCTTGCTAAGTTAAGTGTCTGTATTAAATTATTTTTTAGCCTATTAAACCAATCTTCCACTGCAACAAGGCAGTAAAACCATTTGCTGGTTATTTTAAAGGAGCGAGTCTATTTGCTTTTTTAAAATTCTGTACATCACATTTGTCCAATTTTGCTGAAATCTGTTGACTACTAGACGCAATAGATAGGGTTTATATTATATGACCTGAAGTGTGTAAAAGCACGGATGATTGTTAATATTTCCTACAAGATACGGTACTTGTATGAGTTACATCTGAACAAAAGATAACACAACACAACAAATGGACTTGTTGCCAAGGAGTTTATTCAGTATACCATACATTATATTTTATGAATTTAATTATATAGTGCAAAAATACCTGTTCTAACATCTCTTTATTAGTGTCCTTTTTCAACTTGCCATAATCGCAATTTTAAAGTAATAAATCACTTTGCCATTACAATACACATTTGAAATAATTTGCCCTTCTCTATATATGAGTATTCTTTAACTTAATGGAGAAGAAAGATAACGTGATAGTGAAACAAATATTACAGGTCACTGACTTATTCGAATGATTGTGTTTCTTCGTTTAAACCTATAGTAAGTGGTTGGTAAACTTTCACATTTTTCTTTTCTATTTAAGAGGTGAACACATTACAAAAAATATTCGTGATTCATTCCAGGCATGGTTTGAGGTAATCGAATACCCAACAGGTAAAACCAAGTTTCAAAATAACGAACAGATGTCAAATGCTTGAAGCCTACAAATAAATGCATACTGAAATAGTCCCCAATGAGCATATTGCATTTAAAAAGAAAATAAACACCTATTTAAATAAGTTGCAACATGTAGCAGTGAAGCACTCCTTATTTTCGGTCTGTGTCTTATCTCAATTTGTCAATTTTAGTCAATCGAATTGCGAGCCAAACTATATATTAGATGCGCCTATTTTGATTGACCAGTCCACAAACATGTGATCTTGAACTCACTTCATCAGTGACTTCAAGATCAGATTTATTGAGGATTGACTGTTATGTATGAAATAATTCACTACGGTGGTTTCTTACTAGAGTAAGAGTGAGTGAAGTAGCTTTGTACGATGTTGTGGAAGTTAAATGCAACAATTACTTTTTCACATGGCAAAGTTGGAACCCAGATGTCAATTTGTATCTCTATGGAAATATGCAAAAAGTTATCTCGTTTTGATATTAACTGCCGTATATAGAGAGTTGTTTTTAGAAATCCAAATCTACTTCATTGTGGTAGCGATGTCCGCAATAAAACAAATCGTGTGTTCAATAACGAGAATAAGATAAATCTGTGTGTATTTAAATGCATGTGATGTTCCATAACCCTTCAGCAAAGCAAACCATATTGCATCATTGATTCAATTGACACGTAAACACGCACTCTCCATGTAATGTTAAGCCTTAAGCTAAGTGTCTTGCCGGGATAAAACGTAAATATTTGTAGGGAACTTAAAACTGATTTGCTTCCTTAAACATGATCTGGTTGTGAGGTTTGAAAGTCGTTTTAGCACGATTAACTATTGATTTAACCCCCAGGTTGAAGTTCTGGCTGCCATATAACAAGCAAGCATCTAATATTACGGTGTAGATATTTTTCTATGTAACCTTTCGGGATTTTAAAAACGTCTTTTGAGAAATTGAATATTTTGGAATACATACAGAAACATTGATCGAAAGATCATTGCTCTTATTTGAGAATATGAATATTAAACTAAGATGGAATTCGGCAAGGTTTTAAATGGCAAAACAGACCAAAATACTGTGAAATTTGAGAAGACTATTCAAATATTTTGAAAAAATGTCTTGTCCTATCTTTGTATTTTTTAATTATTACCTTTTCTCATTGCAGAAGATAAATACTTAAGAAGATCAAAAAAAAACTGCGGAAAGAGAAGTGTTGGGGTATGTTATTGTGTATGTTATATATTAATATAAAATGATGCCACATTATAGGGGATCCATATCGTGATTGTGTCTCCGAAAAGTTATCTTCATTTGTTTCTATACCATGTGCATATGTTGTCGTTTTTATGGTCTGTCAGTTTCAACTACCATCCTGTTTGTCCATAATACTCTAGAATTTTTGCTAGTTTATGCAAGAGTGATTTGAAACATGCATTATATATTTAAATATATATAGTTATGACATATCACCCATCCTTATATTTTCTATTTACTTTATTTGAGCAAATCTAGTTCATACACCAATAATCTGTTTCTTTCAAAGTGCGCATTCTGTCCTAGAAACCTAATTTACCACGGTAAAAGTCTTAACTGGACAACGGTAGGGTTATCAAGGGAAATTAAGTTCAATACTGAAAAACTGAAGTTGTTGTTTAGGGGATATTGTCTATAAGATAAAGTCCAGTAATTAGTTCAAATAAGATTGAACATTTTTCATCAAACTTCTGTTGAATATTGTGAAATCAAGCAGGTAAAGATCTTTGATTAATAGAAGTTTTTAAGCCCGTTTTTGTTTTGTTTCGTTTTAAAAGGTGATTTTATTTCACTTAATGATATATGATATTTTGACATCTTAATAAAAGACTTTCGATATTGAATCTTTACGAGAAATCTGGGTAATTAGTATGCACAAATTGCAATTTAAGTCACACAAGTTCAAGAAATTGAAATATATGTGATAATTACACGTCATATAGTACACATAAATATTCGGTCAAGGTCATAGTCAGTAATATGAGGCAAACGTGCGTTTAAATCTAATAATTGATAGCTATTAAGATCTATTGATAGTAATTGTACTAAAATACCTTGTCGTTTTGTCACAGATATAGTCGATCGTGACTGACCAAATACCAAATAAACGTGCAACTAATCATGTTTTCATTGTATTTTTGTAACTCAAATATCAATTAAATCATTAAACTCAAATAAAGGAACTTGTACATAATTAAAAACACGAATTCCTTCCATTTTATTTGTGCAATAAAAACTACAAATATGTCTTTTTAGATACTACTAGCTTGTATATATAGTTTGAATGACGTATTTTTGATACAAAAAGTACAGATGATCTATATTTAATGAAGTACAGAGCTCGCCATTGGTACTTTTTTGTACAAGAAATTGGCCAGATATGGTTTATTAAGCAACATCACTTTTAAGTATACAAGCTTGTTGAATGAATCAGCTAATATTCACAATGTAACGTGCTATGGCCACGTAACAGATATACTATATATCGCACTTTCATTTGAATTGTATTTATCACAAGTTTATTTCTTACAGATAAATACACAACAAAATTACCCATTTTAAACAAAAAAAGATGAAAAGTCAGAGAATTATACAATATCTCAAGGCCACAAAAGCTATTTCTAATCCGTTCCAAGCTATATTGCTCGTCTGGTTGGTAATTGCTTACATTTTGTATTCAAAAAGGTGACCTTTTGCTTACAACATGTAGCAATTACTTACATTTTACTAAGATCCTATATGAGGAGTTAGCACTGGTATGGTTTCTGCTATATTTATGCTGCATAAGAAAAAACACTGAAGTATACTAGTGTTGCGTTACTATAGATTATATAAATCATGCTATTTGTCGAAAACTGCGACAAACTGATACCGAAAATGTGGAGTGACTTGCTGTAATATTTGTGTCTGAAAACTATCACGCGGCAGATAAAGCAATTTCTAACTTCATGTTTAGCAAAAGCTAGCCTGCCTATTGTTTGAATGGTAGCTTTTGCTTGTTTGGGTTGATTCCAGACAAGAAAAAGGTATTAGTCCAAGCTTAAGTCTAGCTATTGCTTTTTCTTAATGTCTTTTCCTACTAGCAACTGCTACTTTTATATAAAAAATGGCCTAATGACCTAGAAAAACCACATCACATTCAGTCGTCGCTCGTTTCGTTTGTAAATGTTACAATCTACATTAGTCATGAGATTAATTATGAAGAGTTTATTTCTAACAAATAAGTTCACAATGAAACAACTCATTTTTAACAATAAGATCAAAATGCAATGGCATCATTTGACAAGGAAAAAACTTACTTGTTTTATCCTAATATAATAAGACGCCGATAAACAGCAGTTATTATTTTAACCTGACCTTTTTCAAAATCGTTTTTTATTTTCCCCGATAGATTTAAGGGTCAAATCACATCTAGTTTGAACTCTACAATCTAATTGTTGAATATATTGATCCCAAAGCTAATATAATATTGGCATTAAATTTGCTCCAATATTTCCCCAAAGACATGTGTTTTATTTACGAGAGAGGTAAAGTAAAATCAACACATTCTTGAAATAAAAATCCCGTAGTTATCACGGTTCCTGGCAAGCAAAGTCTAATTGATGTGAGTCTTTTAGAAACTTGCCAATTACCGTTGAATTAAAATATAAATATCAGCACTGGGTTATCAACAGATTTCGTGGGGAACTTTGCTTTATTGATAATATCAAAGATTATGTATTTACAAACGTTACTCCTTAGCAAATATTATTTAGTTATTGTATAAAGTACATCATTTCATCGTGGCATTTATCGCTTATCTAACCAGTAAAATAAGTTTACGTAACAAGACTACAAGGACAAATAAGTATAAGACATATTTACCCATGATGGATGGGGAAGGTTATATTACGAGGCTGTAATTCACATGTATATTGTTGCTGTAATCTTATGTCCTACACTCTGGTTGATCTGAAAGAAACAACAACAAATTTGACCAAAAAATATAATTGGCTTTCAAATACAGAGAATAAAATAATATCTGAAGCAATCAGAACAGAAAAGAGTACGCCAAAAGCAAAAGCAAAGAAAGATCGAGCGTCACCATCGACTCCAGGTATCCATGAAGACAGACACGATCATTAGTAAAACCAGTGACCTAGAAAGGCACATCAAATTCAGTCGTCGCTCGTTTGTAAGTACATTATTACGATCTACATGAAGCCACGAGATTTTCAACGTTTCGGATGTCTTTTGCACAACGCAGTTATTGCGCTCTGCGTATTATTATGTTTTGCGAGGAAATCATGTAATTACTGGTGCAAGGCGCATTAATTAGTACGTGATCCAAACAAGTCAATATGCAACTACTGAGATTGTTTAGAGTCGGCCTATCCTTTTGATCCGTGTGTCATTGTGGGAGACGAAAGAGGCAGGAGGAAAGAACACAGGAAGAACAATGAGCATCGTTGTATTAACCGGAATACGGTAATTTGGCGATGACATTGTTCATTGTTCTTTTTTTTTCATATCATACTTACAAATATATTGTTTTTTCTATGTTGCTCAAACTACTATCTTCATTCATGATAACCATAATTAATATAAAAAGGAAACCATTTTGACTATATAATGTGACAATTATTTCGGACAAAACAAGACTGGTTACCCCTGTTGGTTACCACCTTGGTTAAATCGATTGAATCCTTTAAGGACTCACATACCCAAATAGGTTGCCTATCCATTCCTATACAATGATACAAAACAGTTCCAGATCATGACGGATATCTAGGCTATAAAGCGACTGGTTGCTTCAACTCTTGCATTTGTTTTGAGATTATGATCTACATGAGCTCACAAGGTGAAAAACTATATATGGTAACCATGTTATTGTTTTGCTAGGTCGCCTCGAATATAGGACAGGCTCAAAATTTCAGTTTCTCCAACTCGCTATAAATTTTTCTTGACACTAAAAATCAGTTCTAAAATTTCACACAATTAGCAAAATTATGATAATTTTTAACCACTGACTACATTGAAAAAACATTTCAACCATAACAAATAGAGGAGCATTTCATATCATGTGGCAATCTTTTTGTAAGTTTCAACCGTCTGATAAAATGAGTTTATCACATTTATATTTGATCATTCTATTCAAAGTCAATACTATGTCATTGATTCTTTTGAACCTTCTGTCAACAAATTGCCCGGTCATGTAAAAGCATCAACAAGAGTATTATGGGGAATCATGTCATAATATAGCGACGTTTAAATGCATTTCTCGTGTCAATCACGGAGATAAGTGGTGTGTGTTTCGACAAACAACATCCTTTATTCATTTAACGACGAAAACACCGTTAATAACATTCGATTTTTCTACAATTTATGACATTATGATACGATCGTAAGTAAAGGAATACACGAGAAAAATAAAACGTTGCCCAGATACTCTACTTCAGTTACCAACACTTTTTCTCCTTATTCGAAACTTGTGGCATTTATCGTAGTCCATACAAATAGCTTGCATTGGGGTTGTAAGTAATTTTTTAATAGAACAAAGTCACTGCATATTGTTTTTCAAACGTATAGTTTAAGAATACATGGAAAGATATGCTCGTATATTTTCATGCTAACAGAAACAATTTAATGTTAATAATCAAAAATTATTTTAATTCAAAGTCTATAAATTTATAAGTGAGCATTTCAGCTGTTTTATTTTATAGCAACCATCTCAAAAGCATCTCAAAATGTCACCTTAGTGGTACATTGAAATGTCTATGAAGTTTTTAAAGATGTGTAATTTATTTATTCATTTTTTGTAAACGTCCAACCGTTTCACCTTTAAGTTTGAGGCGGTATAAGTTTGAACATACATGGTACAGGTTGTCACTTATCATCCCTTCGCCCATAGTATCAATTCTTTAATGGGGTTTATTCCCACCTTTCCCGGGCTTCGTTCGGTTTGCTTAGGGCAACGTCATCATATAATTAATGATAACGCTAGTATGTTGCCTCAACTTCAAACTGGCTAACAAACACACAATGTTAATTATGCAACATGACAAAACAGGATCTGATTTAAAAAATATTATAAATATATACGGTGTCTCCTGTTGCAGTAAATGATAGACGATATGTTTGTCTGTTTTGGCGTTTTAATGTTTAACCAAATAACTAATTTGAGAAAGTAATACATAATATTTTGCAAAAGGGATTGGTGTGAAAAGACAATTTTCACATTCAATATTACTTAATACTTGTTTATAAAATGACCGACGTAACTGCTAGTTTGGGTGGGTTTTTTTTATTTAAGGGCAAGATGTCATCGCTAACCGTGCAAATATCAAGACACCAACCACGTCCATATTTAGAAATATATAATTTACTTTCTTTAATCAGAAGATGTCCCTTTCCTTCCGATTGTTCAAAACAAGCACAATCACGTTAATGTCATGTCTTGATATTGTGTTCATTTTGGCCAAAAGTAGTGTAAACAAGTACAATAATCTCCAATGTTTCTTATCTATACCTTTTAAGTATTTTTGATGTATGTTAGTAGCACGTAGTCGATTTTAAACATTATACGTACTAATATATAAAACTTTTGTTCACGCAGTAGTGCCTCAACAAAGATGCGCAAGTTTCCTATATTTTGTGTTTAAACGAAATAGCGTTAGGCCTAAGGCCTCTAGCACTGCATAATTAAATTCTACACCGGTTGTCTCTCCATGTATAAAGCAAATGTAATTCTAATCAACCCTTTTCATTACCTTCTCTCTCCTCTCTTCCTGTGTGCTCGCAACCCTGTCAATAGCATTTCCTCACGATATGTCTGTCTTTAGCACACCTTAAACACAATTCCTACTGTTCTTGGCCAAAGATCACATCACACATAATGGTTTTTAATAACGTCACGGATACCTGGTAAGAGGGAAACAACCTTAGAATTGCGACTGATTGTTGCCAGGAGGCACCTATAAGGTATTGGTTCTAATGAATTCTTAGACCACTATTTTACCACAAGAAGGCAATGTTTTATAAACTGTTCAGCGTACTGAATATTAACATTTTTTTCAAATTTGCTCTTCATTGTATTACAATCAAGTAATTGAGCACTAATAACATAAAATGTGAAAACACTGCGTCATTTTAACAAACACACTAGCTTTCAAATATGTACAATTCCCTCGATTTTGGACAGAAGCATTAGACTACTTCTGGAATATTTAAAAAAATCTCCCGAACAAAATCTGTTCTGTTGTCAGTGTGACGGCTTGAAATATTGTTATTATGGTCTACGAGGCACAATACTCTTGTTGCATTTTTGCATTTTATCCTTTGTTTGATTTTTATAAAACTGTCATCAAATTTGTCCATTATAGCCTGCCCCCACCCAGGTTATGGGAAGCTACATAAAGGGTACATATTAAAATCTAACTACCGATAGGATATGCGCTTGAAAAGGCCGCAAAACGCCTAAATGAAGTGAAATGATTGTGACGATCT
>JXSR01S005688.1:13665-30341 GCA_000969725.1 Ophiothrix spiculata | reverse complement strand
GCAGGGCTGTGAGTGGATGTTTGAAAAAAAATCTGAATAATCTGAAAATAGTGACAAAATGCCAAAACAGGCTGAAAATAACAACAAAAAAAAGCTGAAATTATGATTCTTTTGAAGGCATGAACAAATCTGAAATCAAATTAAAATCTGAACTCTCACACCCCTGGATATGTCAAATTTTAGTGCTGAGATCCTAAGGTTGAACTAAAGATCACACTGCATTCGTGTCTTCTGACAGACTACTCTCTTACCTTGGCCTGTTCATCCATTTGCTGCTTCAAATCATCAAAATATGTCTGATCCCCATCCTGACCGTCATAATCAGCGTCAAACATTGCTTTTATTTTACGCTTTTTGGCCAATCTCCTCTCCTTGTCTGTCATTTCTTCCTTCTCATCCTTTTTCTTGTCACCTTCATCACTTTCTTCATCAGACAGATCATCATCTTCAGCCTCACTTTCATTGTCTTTCCCATGATGCACTTCTCCTGTTTCAAGATCTTCAAAATCTCCATATAGTTCATCTTCAAGAAAACAAGAGCCAGTAAAAATATTGTCAATAATTATAATTAATTTAAAAATCTGAATTCTTTCCGTTATTCTGTCTTCCACACTCTTAAATTAAATGCATGTGCACTATTATAAGGGATGAGTCAGGCTCTCTTCCAAATAACCTGTTTCTGTAAAACACTGGAAAATTGTAACACATTAAATTGAAAGTTAACAATAGACGTGAATGTCAAATTTTGGCATTTCATTTCTTTCAGGTGCACAAATCATAAAATTACAAGATGTCTAGGTCATGTCATCAAGATTTTGAATCAATTCAACAGTAACTAATTGCTTCTTTATGGGTGATAAAAACTGTTTTGCATGATATTATTCTTGTAATATACCTTGTCTGACTATACAATCACTATACATGTACCCAAATAGGTTCTTGAGTTTTATTTCGCCCTGTCCAGAATGTTTGCTTGACTTTGTAGCATGAATTCTTTACTTGGGCAAGGTCCAGTTATGCACTATAGCATGAAATTGATGTCATTTTGGTGTTGTCATAAAATAAATACAGAAGACTGAAAGTAGTATAACAGTTGAAATTGGAAGCAGCAAATTGATGTAACAACTAAGCAAATTAATTTGTCGCCATTAATATTGTAGCGATCCAGGTGATGCTTTAACCCTTTAAGCACCAATTGGTGCAATGCACCAATTGCACCAATCATATGATTTTATTAATAGCTGCCTCATAGCAATATTTTTGGAATGTCAAGTTTAAATGCATAACCAATCACAAAAATATCCATATTATTCAAAACATTTATTGCTTCTCATGAATAAAATTATCAATTCTGCAAGTAGATCATGTATACAAATAGTAAATCTTCAGAAAAATGTGTCATACAGGGAAACAATCAAATTTAACAAAAAGCGGCTATCAATGAAAACACAAAATTTTTGCCATTGGCACTCTAAGAGAGTTAAAGCTGCTGTTAGATGGAGCTATAACTTTAACCATCAAAAGCATCATAAGAATCTCAAAATCAGCATAAAGCATTGTCACAATGTAGCAATAATAATAGCAATTATTGCCATTAGGCCTTAAAAAAATTGTTTGATTGGCTTAACAGCATAACCCGACCGACCCTATTTTTACTGCCGACCCTAAATATTTTTATTTTTTTGAGCATAGTAAAAAACCTCCAAATCTCAAATTTGATGGGAATTGATTCATGGGGCCCCGGGATATGGCTTGCAGGACATTCAAAATGACAAATAAAAGATATGTTACAGAAAAAGTGAAGATGTTTTTGTATATTTGTCGTATATTTTGTGTTCTTGAATGTGAAACATGGGCTAGACTTAAAAAAAAAAAAAATCCGACCTACCTACCTACCCTACCTTTTTTTTTCTATGTTACGCCAATCAAACAATTTTTTTAGGCCTTACTGTATTGTATTATGAGTGTGTTTTTATTGCTTTATTGTTACTGCTGCCATTATCATTGCACTCGACTCAACTCACCATCTTGGTCCAATAAGGTCTTGGCATCGTTGTCAGCATCCCATTTACCGGTCACAAAACAGTCAGCTATCAGATCATGTATCTAAAAATAAACCATTTATATGCTCAATCTCAGTGTTATAAATACAAACAATTTTATTTCTGAAATTTACATATGGTTTATCCAGAATCTGTTGATGTCCATCCATCGCATGACATTGATCAATGCATGATAGTCTTTAGATATAATTAAACAGGGTGAATGAGGAAGCAACACACCATAGGGCTGTCATGAGAGATTAATCACCGAGAGTTGGCCATCAATGGATATCGACAGACTCTGAATAAACTGATATTGGATGAAACTCAAAAGAGTAATTACTTCCTATTCATAGGGTCAATACATTTCTTTAATAGTCAAACAAACATACGTTAAGTACACACTTAATATGTTTTGAGGTATCCAAGCTGATGCGCCCAGATGTCAAAAATGTTCTCACTAGCTATTTGACATTAATTACTTTAAAACACACACACCTTGAATCTAGAATAAGGGCCAAATTCAGTGATAGAACATGTATCTTGAAAGAAAATCAAACTTAGTCGAGGATCGAAGGAGCCCAAACCATCATTGTCCACAGGCAAAGGATGATTAAAGCTCTTCCCATAACACACAGCAACATTTCAGTAAATATGATTAACCCAATGGAATTTTCACCAAGGTCACTCCACTACTACATTCATTTGTGTGGTAAAGATGTAGAATTTCCTCTTTTTCAAACTATATTTTGAGAATGAAGAAAATTGTCGAAGTGAATATTTGTTTACATTGATATCCAGCTGTGATTATCCCCTTTCTGAAGGTCTTTTTTATTCACACTTGTAATGTAATTTTCTATAGCAAGTTTTCCATCAGAAGTTTTATCATATAAGTCTATAGCAGTTGGTTCACTCAGTGTGTTGTTTATAAGCTGTGGAAGAAACAATTTTAATTGAATGGTGGGAAGAACTTAAAACATCCCTTGGTCCACAGGGTACACCACACATACCTCATCTAGTGTCCAGTCTCGCATATGATTCACAGGAAAGCTGGAGCAGTCTAGGTCATTTTGACCTTTCCTTGTTGTCTTCTTTTCATTCTTTTTAACAATTTTGAACAGACCACCAACATCTTTACTGTCATCTTCATCATCGTACTCTGTTTCAGCAACTGGATAAAAACAAGTGATGATAAAGCCTATTCAGTTTAGTTGTATCCAAAACTGATTTAAGAAAGATCTTGGACCCTAATGGAAACTTCATTGAGGCTTTCTTCGGATATCCTTGGTGTTTTGCCTAAAGATTTCTTTATTTCATTATTTGGTAGGAAGAGGTCATCTTTTGGTAAATTTGTATCACTGTCAGAAAGTTTTTTCGTCCTTTTATTTTGAACTATTTACTGGCCTGTGCACTTGTGAGATCTTCTTTTTTTTGCTTGCCAGTTTTAAAAGCAATGTTTAAAAATATGGGCGTACCTTTTGAGTCTAATAAGTCAGTTGTCAGTCATGCTAAAAATTGTTGCATCCCCAATATTGAAAATCTGGCTATGCTAGACTCTATCATTTATGATAAAAAATTAAAAGGGAAACCTACATTTGTAGTTAACATCTGTCATTCAGCGATAAGGTCTTGCTCTATGACACTTTACTCACTATTCAGCACTGAGCATGCTCAAATATACATGGTCAAATGCGATGGATGCATTCTTTTTGGAAAGAGACTCTTTTTGCGGCAAATTTTGCCAAATGTTTTTTTTAAAGGTTTTCACAATTTTACTGCAAAATAGTTTATTCTATTTTTATTTTCAAAAATAAAAGTTTAAAAAGCGGTATTTTTTAATTTAAAAAAAAAATGAAAAGTGGGCGTGCAACATTAATTTAAATTTGTTCCGTATGTTGCCATAGCTCCTTTTCTTTGAATTTTCGTCCAATTCTGCAAAGTGAGATAAAACTATACAGTCATTTTCTGAGATTTCTGAAGTTCACTTTACCACTTACCATTGCCATAAACCAACTTGCGTAAGTTAGGCGTGTCACTCTGCCTCTTCAGATAGGCATCAGAAGCTTTCTGGGCGAGATTTTCCTTCCATTTCAAAAACCCTGGTAACATAATAAAAAAGGCAATAAATACTACAAGATGCATATATTTCATATAACCCGAAGTGATTTTTAACTTTCAGGTTTAGACCGATTGTCTCAAGAAACTGAGAAAAAAGAGTTTTCAGCCACATTCGAACTGATGCACACAAAGGGCCAATCATCACTAATTCTCGGACAGGATTTGGTCCATACCTATAACTCTTGTTTGATGTTTTGGGACTTGGCACATATGAATACTAATAATGAAATTTATTCAGGTCAATATATAGAAACCAACCCCATGTTTATCTTTCATTTTTCTACCCTATTCCTCCTAAACAGAGAGGTGAAGAAAACACATTTTCTCTTTGAATCTAGCCTGGAACCTCTAACTAATCATGCAAGCCGCAAGCACCATAAAGATGCATTTTAACGATTTCAAATAAAAGTTAGTGCGATTTATTCATGGTATTAGTTCATGAGCATTGGCTAAGGCAGCCAAGACCTATAAAACAACCGAGTGCCATGATCCAAGATTGATGCATGTTTTTGTATGCTCTCATCAAGGCTACTGCAAGAATGCTGCACTTAACATGTTCAAAAAGACATCTAAACCACTACCCTCAGTTTAATTTTCAATAATTTTTAACTTTTTTGAGGCATTTTGTAAAATGAAAAAGTAGAATTCAGATTCCACGATGTTTAAAATATATCCCTGCCACATGTAGAGATCAGTATTGCATATCACATGGCTTCTAGATGACCTCATGTGAAGGACAAAATTGGTAGAAATGTTGAAAAAATAATGAATGTGGACTCAGTGACCAGCTATGTTACAGGGTTAATAACGTTTGCTGCAGATATCATACATATAGAGACATCAATCCACATTCCATACGGTGCCAATTTAATTGTCCCCTTTCAAAACTCGTTTTGGAAGTGCAACAATAAAACCACATACCTGTCCCAAGAGATGAATCTCCGGCATCATCTTCATCCTCCTCATCCATAGCAACATCTTCTGACATCTCTTCCTCCTCCTCCTTGCCTATTTCCACCACTCCTCCTCCATTTAATTTGTCTTCGTTTCTCTCCTCCTTCTTTTGAGTTCTTGATTTTGCAACTTCTGTCGATTCTAACAAAGATGCCATCTTGCTTTTTCTCAATTGCTTCTGCTTCAAGGAAAATTGATCTGCATATTCATCAATGTCTTTATCCTCCTCATCAGAGTCTCCATCATCCATCGCATCATCTTCAGAGTCATCCTCACCGGGATCCTCCTCCTCATCATCGCCATCATTCTCTGACGATGATGACTCATCTTCGCTATCATTATCAGAACTATCCTCTTCTGAAGATGATGAAGATGACTGTGAATCATCGCTATTTTTCCTTTTAGTTCTTTTCAAATTTTTCTCTGTGGACGAATTTGTTGAAGAATCAGTCTGTTTACTTTTTACTTTCTCCGCTTCATTTTTCTTAGTTCTTTTGTTATTTAATTCTTTAACATCTAAAGGTTCATCTTCACTATCATCTGAAGTTGAGTTTGACGATGACTGCTCATCACTTTCTGTTGTTTTCTTATCATTGTTGTTGATTTTCAATTGTTTATTGCTTTGTTCTGATTTAACATTTTGTTTGGCTGCTAGTTGTTTTTTCTTGGTGTTTGTTGACTCCAATTCATCATCACTGTCTGCAAAGGCTAGGTTTTCAACATTCTGAAAGAAAGTGTGATATAGGTGTGAATAAACATTCAAACAATGTGCTTGTTAAAATCCATATTTTACGAATTGGTTTTTAAAAATGGAAAACATGAAACAAATTCAGCCCAACCATGTCTTTTGATTTTTAAAGGAGCATGGTCCAATTGCATATCTTTTTTTTCAAACTTTCTGAGATTTTGGTACCAAAATATCGCTTATATTTTTCCCATAACCCGTGTGAAATTTCACGGCTGGGTTATGTTCCATTTTGGAGATACATACGAAAAATGTGTCTAATTATGGTAACTATAATTAATTTTACACAGCAACGTATAGGCAGCTCTGAAATACAAAACTACCCATAAAACCAAAACGGCTTGACCGATTCAGCTGAAATTTGAAACTTAAAAATTTTCTAGTGGTCATCAAAAAATTTGTATCAGTTGGTATGAACTAATGCTGTTGATATTATCCGTTTTAAAAACGTTTAAAGGTGCAATTCATGATTTTGATGTGACAAAAACTTTGCCTGTTTTCTAGCTAAATAAGAAGAAGAGTACATCATAAATATATACTGAAAATTTCACTTGATTCCAATCATTCGTTTCCAAGTTACAAGCTTTTTCAGCATTTTGAAAATCCCCATAGGCTACTGTGATGTAATTACTGTCGGGCCCCCGACAATAATTAGAAAATGACACATTTTCTCACTTTTCTCAAAAATACAAGCACATATGAAAGAATGGTTTGGGGATTGTAACATATACCAGTTGACGATTCTTGCTAAAAAACTAAGTATTGATAGAGTTGACCTTTAGGGTGAAATGTGGATCATGAATTGCCCCATTAAATGGACGACGACCTGTTAAACGTTTAGAGTTTTTGCTGAACAAAACACCATCTATTTGTAATAAATCATGAAAAATGTAAGCAAAGAGAAAGAAAAATGGTTCCTTTTTGACTGAATCCTTTAAATAAACCAAACCATGTGCATTTTGAGTTCTCCATTGTATGACAAAACATTGCAAAACATGTTTTTTAAAACAATAAAGACTGCCTTCTTATGTTTTAATACTCACTTGCATTCTGACTCCCAAGCTTGTTTACATAGATCAACGCAGATGTGGCTGTAGCTTTTTTCCTCAGTTTTATGATCATGCTTAATTTCAGTAGATCATAAAAGCTTTGGTTAAACGTTTTTAGATGTTTTTAAAACTGGTCCAAGTAAAAATACATTTGAACGTTTAGCAAATTAACCGGAAATCAACAGCGTTAGTATAAACTTCTCTCTGGTAAACATTGATTGATGCAAGTAACATATGATCTCATTGGAAGAGTCCATTATTGAATATCTTTCAAAAAAATCACTAACCTGTTTCTGTTTCTTAGCTGTACTAGACACCTCTTCTAAGCTCCATTCAGTCTCCTCTTCACCATCAGAATCTTCTTCGTTCTATATGGACATGTGAGAAGTTATGAATGCAAAATGCATGAATTCTGTATTATACTTTGTTAATCTTTAACCCTTTGAACCCTGGCCATTCCACGTGTATCTGTACCGTTGTCCCGGGCCAACTCGAAAGTTAAAAAACACAATATAACCCCTAGACTAACTTTGATTTTGATTTCCCTTGCTTTACTTTTTTTATTTTACAATAGTCTGAATTGTTCCAATAACCAGCATTCACAAAAGAATACAATTTATGTCAACCAACATATTTGACATTAACGTTGTAGTCTATGGGCGAAGCCACATTTGTTGAAAATTTTGACCAAATTTACAAAAATATAATGTAACTACCCATGCGCTTGTTAATAGACACATCAAGTGTCTGACACATGATCTAAAAAGCCGGTTTACATTGGGTATATGGTACATGTACACGCGAGGCAGTATCGTCGGGTTCAAAGGGTTATATTCTGTAGGAAGCAGGCACTGCCGTTTGAGGCGCGCGAGATCGATCGAGCGCCCTTGCGCGCCTGAATTGCTTTATGAGAGCGCGATTTATCACGTACCTTGAATGATACGTACCGCGTTGTCATTTTTAAAAGAAATTTTATTAACACAAGTGACATGGAATGAAATGTTCAACCACCGCGCGGTTTATGATCCAGGGTTCATACACCTTGGAGCCTTTAAAATTCAAGGACTTTTCAATGACTTTCAAGGTCCAAAAGCATGATTTTCAAGGACTTACCACAGCATAATTTGCAGTATGCTGAACTCTTGTTCCTGCCGACATCAATCCACTCGCTGAATTTGGGATCAGTTAGCCTTAAATTATCAATTTTCAAGGACTTTCAAGGACTCTGTGCAAATTTCCAGGACTTTCAAGGCCTTGAAAAGGTGTTTTTAAATTCAAGGATTTTCAAGGACTCTCAAGGACCGTACGAACCCTGATGATCGGAAGTTTTTGTGTTCGTCCATTAGCGTTTATGCTATACACATCGGAAACATGTACGAAAAGGAACACGATGTGAACGGTGAATTTTTTACCGGGCGACACCTTTCAATCACTCGTGTTTGTTGTGATATTGCTTCTGTGTTTTCGTATCGATAATTCACGATTGTTTGTAGTTTCACGGATCCGGATTTCTACTTCATATGACAAATCATGCCTAAATCATATAAAGTGCTTTTGTCTACTTTTCGTAATTGGTACAAGACATACGATTTAAAAAGGAAGAGAAAGATGGGAATGTGTTCGTTAGTGAGGTGTGGTGTGAGCTATGTTGTCGTCAAATCCAGAACGTAAAGAGAGATGACCGGATCCGTGGGGCTGCAAAGAAGTCCCTTAGCATATGTGGAGGGTACGTCATTTGTCGATTCGCTAATTTTATTATTAATAATACAGATCGCTCCCCTCATTTACTCCAGAAGAGCTTTTCTAATTGCTCTTCTACCGCTCCCCTAGAAAGCTCCAGGAGAGCTACATATTGAGCCCCTGCAAATTTCAAACGGCAGTGCCTGAGGAAGATGGCCTATATGCATCCCCTTGCTAAGGTGAAGCACATAAGCATTCTTCAGGTATTCCTGATATTGTATCATGTTGGTCGCTAGCGATGCCTGTGAGTGTGACAAAGTCCAGGCTACTCCAATTTGTCATTTTTTCACTTTCAATTTGATGTGTTCAAGTTTGCAAAAGCATAAAATATTATGCAACCTTTAAACTTTATGAAATTTTATTCAACTAGTAATGTTCATTTTACATCCTTTCAAGTTTTGAAATAAAATTTTGAAATGCATGGTGCAAATTCCTAGTAACGGTTTTGATGGTATCAAAATAATGCTAAAATTGTCAGTAAGACACACTGCAGTGAGAATAATAAAAACAGTTTATTATAAGGGACACATGTACGTTTTCCATGCTTTTTTCAAATACATAGAGGCAAACGTGCTTGAAAATGGATTTCCACAGGTGTGGTCCAGTAGCACAGAAAGCATTATCATCATTTGAACATCTTCTATTTAGCGAAACTATGGGCACAGACCTAGTCTAACGGAGGTACAGCAGATGAGCAAATCAGCAAGGTAACCAGGAATTCAATTGTTCATTCCTTTGACAGCTAGGAGTACCACCTTGGAAGATTACACTCATTCACCAGTGCCAACCAATGAAGCTCTCTCGTCAAAAGAAAAAAATCTGAAAATAATCCTTGCAGCCTTGTTTTGAAGTAGCTGCAGTTTTTATATGTCTTAAGAATTGGTCTCAAACAAAAGTGATTTTCCCTAGTCCATTTTGGACAAAAACAAGCAATAAAACAACTAGTGGCAACAGTATACTATAGGATATATAGATCTAGTGGTGTGAATCCAGTTACATAAAAGTAACAAGAACCATAGACCAAACAAAAAATAATTTGACAATGTAAATAAAAATACAGGGTGGCGATGCATTTACAAACAATGAGGCCCTTCACTCTGGATTTTTGTTACACAAGCCACACAATTTTTATATAGTCTATAAACTTACCGCTTCTTCCTCTTGCTCCTCCTCCTCACTCTCATCATCATCCTCACTGTCATCAGTCTCGTTATCTCCCTCCTCACCATCTTTGAAGACGGCTCTCCTACGAACTCTGCCATCTTTCCCTGTTACAGTCTCTACCTCAGGCAAATTAAACTGAGGATCATGGGAAACTTGCTCTGAGGTCAATGGTGACGAATTCTGGAAGATGGAAAGCTTACTAGCGGCCATTTTGGTATCCAGGGTGTTCTGTGTTCCGATGAGATTGGTGACCAGTTCATGGGTTGGTTTTTCTTCTTCCTGTTAGTTTAAAAATTAATATATAACATTATAAAGCTAATTAGATCATGGTAATAATTATTTGGAATTATACAATTCAAAAGTTCAAAATAAATTATTTGCTCATGGCGTGGTTCGGTTCAAAATGTAGCATTTTAAATACACATATATGTAGGCTGTAATAATTTTTTGAAGTCATGAGCTATAATAGTGGCAATAAACTTTAGTTTTCAATTTCCCAGACTTAAAACTGAATCTTCAAAAAATGAACTGACTACTGTTAGATTCTGCACCAAAGAATTTAAATTTGGCTGATTTATCAGGAAAAGAGTAAAACAAAGACAGCTGAAATCAGCTGAAAATGTTTCAGGTCTGATTTCCATTACAATCTAATTTCAGGTTTCTTACCAATTTTTATTATCAAAAGGACTCACTAAATATCAGAAACACCCAGAGCCTTTCTTTCAGCCAAGCAATTTTTTTTTTCTCTTGACTCCAGTTGCAAAACTTTTTGAGTCAGGGATCACTCCTGAGGTCATACCACTGGTTTTCAGAAAATTTAGGTTTTATTGATTTTGCAATTAATGGAATTATTCGGATTTCAGGAATTTTATCAGGCGCTTACACATTAGTTGGAAGATGCTCCCAGATTAATCTGTAACAGACGTTGCTTGATTTTACTTCCGCTTTGTCATCAGCTGATTAAAGTTTCTATATGGCTCTGTAATAAATCTAAACTTTGCATTACATGTATCTGTGATTACAATAATTACCTGAACTGTCTCGCTATGAGGTTTGTTGCTACCCAACTCAATATACACCACATCCTTGTCGTAGATAATGCCCCCTACTCCAGACAGCGGGGCATAGATGAGTCTTTCCTTCTCATTTAGAGAGCGCTTCTTCTCTTTGTTTGGTAATGGACATGGGTCTGGTAGAAATGAAATATCTTTGACTGGGAAATCACCACATCCTGCACGGGTTGAAAAAATAATGAACAAGTGATTCTTATTTATACAGTGACTACTATGAATTGAATATTTCCATTATTTCAACTCAACATTGGCAATTGAAGCAAGCTGATGATAACTTAACCAACCACTTAATATACTAGATGTTTTGAAGATGCTGACGAAGTTATGATATGTCATCTTTAGCTTCTTTTTAAGTTTCTGCTAGATGTATCTGTTGTGCCCAAATATGTCATCAGTCTGCTTGAGAATGCTTTCATGAAAAATTTGTGTTATCAAATTTACACTCGTGAAGAAATTATCATCTTCAAAAATGTAGAAAATGTTGATTTTCAAATACTTTTGGTATTGAAATCATAGCTGATATTTATAGCAAGATATTTAAGAAAACATTCTGATGATTCACCATTTCAAATATGCAAAAAAATAAATTTTGTCAAAATACATCTTTTACATGTATTTTGCCCAGTATCTCAAAATAATTTTACTGGAGGTTGGTGGACGGTCATATGTGATGGCTCACCCCGAAACGGGGGACTTTGCAAATGATATCAATTTTGATTTTATCATTTCATCTGTTACAGAATTTTCTTAGCTTTAAAATGACACCTTACTTGTTGAAATTGATCAAGGCGTTCAAATTTTACAACAGAAAATCTGCTGGAAATCCTTATTATTTTCCTTATTTTTTGCTGCCTATTTTCACCAGTTTCTTGAATAGTGTTCTGTCGCAAAGTCCCCCTTTTCGGGGTGAGTCATCACATATATAAGCTCACTGTTGTCTCTCACACTTAGGATCTTGTCAGCATTATTCTGGCTATTGTCTAAATTCCAGGGTTCCAGCAATTCAAGAAAATAAAATTTCTTGACTTTTCCCTGATGAAGTCTCAAAATTTCATGATATTTGGTCTTGGTCTCGGATGACAAAGGTCTTGGTCCCGGAAGGCCTGGGGTCGATTTCACTAACATTACGATGCATCGTAGCTAACGAAGGGTTCAGCTCGTAACTACAACTAGACTTCACAAAGACGTAAAAACCCTTCGTAAGTGTTCACCACATCGTAAGATATATGAATTATGCATTAGAAAAATCGAACCCTTTGTTAAAGTTGCGTGCGGTCAAGGGGTGGTTTTAGCTAACGATGGGTTTGGGTCCTACGATGGGTTAACGATGCATTTTAACGTTAGTGAAATCGACCCCGGGTCTTTGTCTCCGATGTTTTTTCTAAATAGGAGAGCCTAACAACTGCTTTTGATATTGGGGGCTAATCAAAACTCCCTGATTTCAGGCATTTTTTATAAAATTCCCTGACTTTTCCTCACTGGAAAAAAGTAAAATAATTATCCCTGACTTCAATGATTTCTCTGATGGGCTAGGAACCCTGAAATGCTCACCTGGTATATGCACACTGCTGCCGTTCTTCATGGGCGTCCCCCTAACATATCCATACAAGCTCACTGTTCTATCACACTTAGGATCTTGCCGGCATAATTCAGGCTCTGTCAGATCTTCCATTCTGCAATGTGATATCATAAAGTTTATTGTAGTTGATTTGTAAGAATTTGAACTTCTAGCTATAATGTGCCCTTAATGTTTTCAAATAAAACAACAGCACTAACATTTAACCAGCAGCAATTAGTAAATTCACCATCTCAAAATGTACTGTCATTACTACAACAATTAATGAAAGGAGAAAAAAGAAAGCAAAAATGTAACTCAGTTCAGCCAAACATGAGTAAATTATGCAAGCCAGCACATTCAACGTAGAATCAATTTTGAAACTTCAAAAGTTGTAAAGTTAAAAATGTGTTCAGCCTGTTCAATGTTGATTCAAGGGCGTTTTTTTAACCACAACCCAAATGTGATTTTATCTTGGTTTAGGGTTTATTTTGTAAAGTTGTTAATGATACAAATGATTTCTGTGCAACAGTCAATAAAAAGGAGAGAAAAAATGGTTGTACTTCAAAGTTGAAAAAAAAAGGCTTGATCTTTCAACTGTACACTGAGAAGACATCAAAAAATGTTTTGAGTTGAAACTTCAACATTTAAAATGGTTGAACTGATTCTTCAACATTGATTCCAAGTTGCTTCAACATTGAAATCTGAATTATGCCCACTAGTTTGACAGAGATACCTCAGCTTACACTGACCTATGTGAGATGAGTTTGAAATATATATCTAAATATTTTGCAATTGAATCAAATCATGAAGATCTGATAACCTTTTACAGTCAGATAAATACATCAAAAGATAACATTGTCAATTGGCTGTAACTATTTAAAACCATACAGTTGAAAACTGCTTTGTTATGAGTAACAATTATAATAATATACAGAGCAATGCAGCACTACTGTAACTTTGTAACAAATTCTCAGATTGCTGCTGCCTATTATTAGGCTGTCGTTAGATCACCTTCAAAATCATTTGGATTCAACTAGGAGTCATACTTAGATTGCAATGTTCCCCATAAAAGCTCCCCAATATTGCTCGGCTTGACGGAGCAATCAAATTTTAATGTCTTGCTCAAGGACATAACCCGTTGGTCGTAGCGGGGCTCGAACTTGTGACCTACTGATTCAGAGTCCTGCGCTGTTCCACTAGACCACACAAGCTATCTGAGTATCTAAAATAATTTCAGTCCTGATTTTCTGTGTCATATTTACCTATCTGCTAGTATGTATGGATGTGTTGTACGCCAGGTCAAAGGTCGAAATTTCATGACGGAGATGAAGCGCCCCAGGTTGTGGATTTCTCTTTTTTGGTAATCACCAAATACCATGCCAGATAAGTAGAATAATTTGGCACCCTGCAATATGAAAGTGTTTAAGTGAAATTATACCTCCGTAAATCAATCAAGCATTAAGTCAAATATTTTAATCTTTACACATGTGCACATCATAGTCAATCAGAAAACCGACTTCAAGATTTGAATCATCTCAGTTGATTGAAATCTTTATACATGAGGAAATAGTGGTCTTTTGAATATGAGTAAGTTGCTTATAAATTTGTCTAAATCTTCTCAATGCTTTTCAAAGATTTGTAAAGATTATATCATATTCTAGGGGATGGAACTTCTAAGTCAATTACCTGATAAATTTCTGTCCAAAATCTGTGCTTGAGTCTTTTCTTTGTTTTCTTTAAGGCTTTGTTGTTCTTCATCAGATCTAGATGCGTCAATACACCCATGATGCGAGGGAAACCGTGGATTTGTGTTATGTTTAGAAACTCAAAAGTCTCCATCTCAAAACCAAAGCTGGCGTCTACAAGGAGTAAGACCTATGACAGCAGAAAAAAGAAGCACATATCATTGAGTCAAAATGTGTCAACACACCCACGATGTGGGGATAGAGTAACTATTTTAAATCATCATGTTACCAACTTTTTTTCACTGTAGAATAAACAAGCAGTCCTTTTTGAACTGGTATTCACTTTGATTTATGGACAAAAGTGCCAAACCAAGCAATAAAAGGAGTACAAGAACCAAACAAGCACAAGTTCAAATAGTGTTATTTACTTTTCAGTTTTAACCAATCAATGAACAACAACCCAAAGAATAATATAATAAAAATACAAGCTTACCAAATCAGCTACTTTGGCCAAGTCTATCATAGAGTTGATATCATTGTTGCATTCTATGAAAGTCAGTCTTCTTTTCTTGCCTGAAAAATGAAAGATGAGAATCAATACATCTTACAATGATTAGTAAGAGCCATCTATTTTCCACTGGCCAAACTGAGCAAAATTCTCTAGCCAAGCCACAATCCAAGTTTCTGGATACACATCAATAAAATGTTTCAACTATTCCACCAGATCCCTCCCAGTCGGATTGAATCTGGTTACGCTAGTGTACATCACCTACAGTAGGAAATGCTTCTGTTTTTTTTAAAAGCAGATATCGGTACTTACAACATTTAGCCTTTTGACAGCTTCACGTACATATCCCATTATCATTATAATGAAAAAAAACAAACAAGAAAGTTAACTGCTTACTAGAAACCAGTGTGACTGGACCCTGAATATTGTTGAGGTTTTGCCGTGTGAAATTCTTCACAAGGCATCGTATCACCGTACTCTTGCCGACTTTTGGTGGGCCTACCACAGCTACGATGTACGGCGGTGGTTCTAATGGTGTGCGATCAACAACAGGAATATGATGCTTGCGCTCCTTAATATCAGCTGATCTGAAAGACAAAGTGTAAAAGACAGAGCTGTTGTGTCAAAGCTAACAGAAAGAATAATAGCCCAGGGGTAGAATGTTGTGTATACATAAGTCCGTATTGATAGAGTCTGCTTGAGTCTTTGGACTCTCGTCCTTTCAATTTGCATGAAATATTTTACAAATTAGGAGAGTCTAACTAGACTCACATGCTTTTCTTTGTGCGAGTCTTCGTGCAAAATTCACATTAATTATTTCAAGTGTTGCTCAATACCTCTGATTCTTAGTCACTGAGTGCGATTTTACTTCCTAATAAGGAATTTTGGCCATCCATTATGAGATGATAGATGACAGTGCATCCAGCGTGAAACGCAGTGGAGCCGCACGTTCAAAATCACGGTGTGATACAGGTATACGCACACATCCGGCGCGAACAGCTTTACTGGGTTTGGAATATTTCATAGGGGTGTATGTTTTTCCAATGATAATGTTTATAGTTTTTGGCAATAATTTATATCGTTTTTGGTTTATAAATTTGTGACTAAGAATGAGAAAAAAAGATGGTGATTTATTGTTTTGCCTGTCATCTATCGTCTCATAATGGATGGGCGTACATTATTTTGAGTAATGGGTGCCCCCAACAATAAATCGCCATCTTTTATTCTCTAATTACTCAACATATATCTAGTAAATCTAAACACATTTAATTGGTCTCTAAAGATATTTAATCCACCTTACCTGCGCACAGTCCTAGCAGTTCGATTCACAGATTGAACAGCAAAGGCTTTTGGGTTACGTTGACGATCTGTTAGCTCTTGCTCATGTTTATTCTTATCTTTCTTCTTCTTTGCTTTCGGGCCAGACTGAGGCTGCCGATGAGTCTTGTGAACAACTGTGTCCGATTCCATGGTCTGTCAGAATTATGCAATCTACAAAACAAAAAATTTATCAGACAATCAGACACATAAAAGAAAATCAACTGTAGTGGTTCAAAATTACAATCAAGACAAACTAATTTAAACAACGATTTGCAATGTTGTTTGGTCGCAGGGATAACATGTAGGTTCCTTACAGAGTTGCACATGTGCACGATTTGTTACTTACATTTTTGAAGCAGAAAAATGGTACTGTAAGTTACAAAATGTTTTTTAGGCCCTAGGAAACTGACAAGCCAGTCAAAAAGAAGGGTCTTGTGAACTAATGTGCAGAGCAAAAGTAGGGCCTTCAGAACGGTATACATGTACAAGAGTAGGGTTTTGAGAACTGATGCGTACGCACAGAACCTTGGATAACTAATGACATTCTCGAGAAATTACGAAAACGTGATAAAATCCGTAAGCTTTTACTTAAGGGTAGCAGTGATGTTACCTACCAGGACTTCACAAGTCTACGCAATGAAGTCCAGAGAGATATTAAAAAAGCTAAAGCGTCGTTTTTTCAAACAAATCTCGAGAACAACATGGGTAATCCAAGGAAGC